>JASDQU010370579.1:194994-212909 GCA_032191745.1 Picea mariana | reverse complement strand
CCATTTCAAATTATCTATGGTATGCACCCAAGAGGCATTTATGAACTTAGAGATCTGGGAAAAGAATAAATGAGGAGTGTTGATGCAGAGGATTTTTCTACAACAATGCAGATGTTGCATGAACGGATCAAGGGGAAATTATAGGATAGAAGTCATAGGTACAAGTAAAGAGAAGACACGAAGAAAATAGAAGTAAATTTTGAAGTTGGAGATCAGGTTTTGGCACATTTGAGGAGAGAGAGATTCCAAAGAAAAGAATATAACAAATTGAAGTTGAAGAATATAGGACTCTATAAAATTTTGAGGAAGTTTTCAGCTAATGCCTATGATATTGAATTACCACCTGATAGTGGGATTTCACCAATATTCAATGTTGTAGATTTATACCCTTACAAAGAACCTAAAGCAGAGGATGAGGATGATCTAGAGGAATTCTAATGGATGAAGTACTTACGTACAACAAAATAGTTGCAGATGGAGAAGTTTCTTGATTGGGAAATTGTCAAGAAAACCAAGAAGCAGGACTATTATGAGTATTCAGTCAAGTGGAAGGATATTCCAATAGAAGATGCAACCTGGATGATTGTTGCAGAGATCCAAAAGAATGGAAAAAAATTTGAAGACCTCATGGACAGGAGTCCATGAATATTTTGTTCTTTGGGATTCTGATGTAGGGTCATCAACTAGTTAATTTCGAGATTGACCCAAGGGTCAAAAAAATTTACCAAAGTAAGTTGGTTTCCTTAATTTTATAATTTTTTTGTAATAGTTATGTGGATATGTCTAGAATATATCGAAGATATTATGGTTTGAGTAGGTGTCAATGTGTTTCTAAGTTTTAGGAATAGATCTTTAGTTTAGAGGTTTGTTGAGATAGCTCAAGGTGTGTTGGTTTGTGAGCTACCCAAGAGCTCTAAGATATATTGATTATTTTGTATTGAGTAGAGGTGAGAAAGAGTGGAGAGTGTGAGTGTGAGTGCAATGTGTAGAGTTCTGAGAGACCAAGAAGGAACTGGCTCATCATTGTTGTATTTTTTTATTCCTTCTAGTTTCAAATTGAAAACATTATAAATTGTGTGCATTATGTTTTTTTTGCATATGTTATTTGATTCGGTTTATAACTTATCCTTGAGTGAGTGACAAGGTTTGTTTTCATAGTGTGAGAAAACCAATTAAATCACATTGTTGCAAATCCTGTGTGATTTCGTTGAAGACAACACAATGATAGAGATTAGATCTGGAACAAAGTCTTTACATATCAACGGTTGTTATTGATTCAGAGTTTTCATGTTGGACAAATCTGTATTGGACCCATAGTCTATCGAAGTCCCCTGTCACATCTCGAATATGACGAAACCTTTGTTTCAAACCCGACAATTGGACCCTTGTCATATTAGGTCCCTCCAATACCCCGACGCCAACATTCTAACGATAATGATATAAGTGTCCATAGGAGAGGAGAATAAACGGTCACTATCGACTATAGATCGGACCCTCATCACAGTGGATCACTCTGATCCCATTGAAATTTTTAAATCTAACCCATCAAAGAAATTAACTCTGATTCATCGGAGTACTTAACTTGGATAACCTATTATTCGTTACTTTTATAGTATGATTAACCCACTGTTGATTTCCCATTGTCTTGTGGAGGATTTAGCACTTTGTCGTGTGGGGAAAGGGGCTTAGTGGTGAGACAAAGGAAGCGTTCTATCCGAAATCAATCTGGTAATGGTGCAAATCATGGATTTAAGGACTCTGGGTCGATTGAAGGATTTGATCCGAGGGCAGTGACTGCCAAAAGTTGTTAATAGAATTTTTCTAAGAACTATGTTTTGTGGGAATTGGACCTAGTAGGTCCACATCAAAATGTGAAAAGAGATCCTACTTAAAGGAATTGATATCCATACAATCCTAGGGGTCTTCAATTGGAATTGAAAACTATAACTACCATTATTGTATTACCCACCCTGTTGTGATAATGATATGATGTCAAACATTAGGGGGGGGACTAAAGTAGATAGAAATGATGACTCTCTTTGTTGAGTCCAGAGTTCACCATAAACAATGGAAATGGGAACCGAGATACAACAATACTCTTGGAAAGCATGAGTTAATGTAAATAAGAGTGAATATGAAAGAGTGAGGGATGGTATGTCCCTTGAGATAAACCAAGGATAATTTGAGTACCAAAATATAATGGAAGAGGATTTTGATAATGTTGATGGAGTTTTGGCCAATGAGAATGAGACTTAAGAACTTCCCTTGGGAGGATCATAAAAGACAGTTGATGGGGGTGGTAGTCAAAGCCAACCAGACATAAAATTACCTAATGTTGAGGGGAAATCAGACGTGTTGAGTGTATTTTCAAACTAGGATTGAGAGTGAGTGGAGACAATGCATAGATAGCTTTTGATAGAAACTATGGGAATCATAATGATGGGTATTAGGATATGGGAGGTGTTGTAGACAACTAGAATCATTATGGACATGGGTGGCTCAATGAAAATGCTCCAACCAAGGGTGACAAGGACTATCATTGGGTGTGAAAGAGAGGTCATTAGATGATATGGTATGTGTTGATGTTTCACTTTTTTTGGTTTTTTAAAGTTTTTTTGTGTGTTTTACTAATAATGAATAAAAGAATGTAGATGTGTTACAAATAAGAAGATCGGTGCCCTAAAAATGAGACCAAACAAATCTATCATATGTGACTAGAGAAATGAAAGTGAACTAGGATGGGGCCCCTAGGGTGGGTCTCCTTGGGGGATAAATGAGTGATGAAGTGGGATGTAGATGGTCTACTACTCTTGGGGGAGATGAGAGCCCAATGAAATGTAATGAAGCATTGAGCATAACCAATCATAAAATTGTGAACTATCAAGAGTTTTAGGGTATGGGTTAGCATTATGAGGAGAAAGGAGTATGAGGCCTTTTATCTAATATGCATACTATATAGACTCTCAATCTTAGGGTTAGAGCAGCATGGGTGCCAAAAATGTGATTTGGTGCTAAAACCAAGGCACACGTGAGGGTGGAGTGCTACTAGTCAGTAATAAATAAATGCATGTGAAACTAGGTGAACTTGTATACTAAGTTGGGAGTCTATATAGTATGCATATTNGACTAGGAAATCAAACATATAGAGAGTGAGTATTGTTGGAGGGCCTAGTTTACTAGTTGACTAAGCTAGTTAGTCGACCAAATGTAATATATTAGTAAATTGTAGAGAAAATCTAACTGAGTAAGTCAAGTTGGTTGATTGATCGAGGTAGTTAGAGAAGTTATAAATACCTTCCACTATTATCAATGTATAAATATATGTGATCATATGATGTAACTAGTGGTTCTTGATCTATTATAATAAGAGATTACCTATTGATGGTTCCACTACTACTTTATCCTCTTCCTCCTTCCATATATTCATTCTTGTATATTACTTGCAAATTGCTTCTATATATTATGTTTTGTATATGCACTATTGGTAAGTTCTATGTGTAATCCTTTAGATTACAACATTGGTTACGTTGTTGATGGTAAATGAACCAAAAACTATACAATAGTTGAATGCATGCATATATGCTAAGTTTAGAGGAGATTCATGAGTGGTGGCAAAGGAAATTAGAAAATTATTTGAAAAACTATGYCAGGAGGAATCAAATGGCTCTTGCATAGGTAAGGGCACATTTTTTCATCAAAACACAAAAAAAATCTTAAAGGAAATACCAGAAGAAATAAACAAATATATTGATCGAGCTACACATGAATAATATTACAAAACATGAAAATTTTCTATAGAATCTAATTAATCATGGATGAACCAATCTCTATGATTAGGTTGAACAAATCGTAGAAGACTTTTATGAATAAGAAGTAGTAGAAGAGTGTGCATCCTTGGACGAAGTTAAAAGATGATTCTATAGTGACCTTCATGACATTTTCCTTTACATAGTACTGACATTTCTACACAATTTCCTAACTGATAAGGGTGTCAATCACTTTGTTGAAGCAAGACCTCCCCTAAGAACCTTAATTAAATCTTACTAGAATAAAAAAAAGAGGAGTGGAAGCACTTTTTGAACTCTGACTATAAGAATAACCAAGAAATGTTGGAATACTTTATGAAAACATGAACATGATTTCCAGTACTATCATTGTCAATCGAGAGTAAACCCTGGGGTCAATGATGAGGGGGTAATTGATCATGATATGCCTTAATTGGAGTAAAACCCTATTCGACCTACATTGAAGAAGGCATCCTAAGGATTCCAAGAAAAGGGGGGAAATTTACCAAAAAAAAAGGGAATATACATTGGATGAGGAAATAAAGAAAAGGACTGCAAGAAGAATGCAATATCATAATCCCATGGTCGACCTTCAAAGAATTGAATGGGACAAAAGACAAAGAAGGGTAGAAATATGTGATGTTATAGACCCTCGTTGATCCAAAAGAGAAAGATATTCTCAAGAGAAATGAGTCACTAAAGAGCTGACCCTATCTAAGTTTGATGTTGATCAACTAGATACAATAGTGGAATTATCCCTGATGATTCCTGAGTTAGATGAACATAATTAGTTTTTAGAGGCTGGAATTGGAACCCTTGGACTAGTATATAATAGTGAAAATATGGACGTTGATGATTTAGGACTCATGGATCATACATTTTTAGACTCTAATCAAGCAAGTCCCGCTATTGTAGAAATCCTCTACCACAACCTACATATAGAATCTAGTCTTTATTCAATGTGGACTCAAATATATGAGAAAGGAAGAGTCACTAATAGACTCTAGATTCAAATTCCCTAGACCAAAGAAAACTAGGCAAACATTGTGACTGAAGAGGGTGAAAATGATATACCCATATGCACTAAGGATCTCATGGTTGTACCCCCCCTGACAGATTTAATAAATAAAGAAGAACAAGCAATATCAAGTGAGGGTTCTGGTGAAGAGACTTGACCAGAAATAAGAAGATTTGTCAATTATATAGATCAAGCCCATCATACAAATATAGTACCACAACCAATCAAAAAAATATTAGTTGAAGGAAAAACAAATAAGTAGTTGATGAAATCATTTGAACAATCAATGCAATCGATCCCATTAACAAACCTCTAATCGAATTCAAAACCCCCTTTCAAAAAAAATTGTTAAATCATCACCTACTTCAATATGAAGGGGATGAGGACCCTAAGAGACATTGGTTCATATGAAAAAAAAATTAGGACACCATAGAAAGCATAGAAAAAATAAAGAATGTGGCACAGTTTTTTAGGGCCGCCCTGAGAAAAAGATCCATCACATGGTTCATGAACTTAGCAGTTAACCAAACAAGAATGAAGATATAAATAAAGAGTAATTTTTATCATTCTTCAAAACACGAGATAGGAAACACTTGGTTTTGCAATCTGAAATAAATTAAGCAGCTGGAAAGAGAATCCATATGGTAATATGATAAAAGATTAAAATACCTACTCAATTAGATTATATATACAATCGACAAAGAATTTCTATTATAGTGGTTAGTGGTAGGATTATTTAAAAAATTTAGGGAACCATTAAGGATGTATGAAATTCAATCATGTGAAGATTCCCTCAAAAAAGATCAAAAAATTGAGTATGATGATGACCTGGACTACACCATCCACAGATTAAAAAGTCAAAGAAAAATAAGAGATGTGCAGAAATCATTGTGGGATATTTCCTTTCAAACAAGTGATCTATGGTGCACATTGTGTATGAATGAAGGACACACTAAGGACTAATACAAGTACCCTAACATGAATGAAAGAGAACAAGATGTCAGATGGGTCCAGACTGAATACTATTATGAAATCTATCAAATCATCACTAACCACACTATAAAATATTGTCCAAATAATTTGAAGAACACAAATCCTAAATGGTGTGCTATATGTGAATATTCAAACCATAATATAATAGAATGTCAACATAATGGTAAAACTAAACCAAAATATCATACTATCTATCATACTCAAGCCACAATTAATAACCAAGGAAAACGAGGTAGGGGAGGTGGATATCAAGGAAGAGGGGCATATCAAGGAGGTTATCGAGGTCATTATGGACATGGAGGATGTGGTCGAGGAAAACCTAAGAAAATCCATTGCTTTATTTTCCTTAAAGAAGACCACATAAGTCATGATTGTCCCATCTTGAATGCATTTGTGTAATCTAGAAGATTATAACATTGGAATTGTTCCCTCCTTCATTTGGTTTAGGTGACAACAACGAATAAAGGTGGTTCGAACTTGAAAGAAATGGTGAGATCAATAATACCTACAAGTGGGAATGATTTCTCATTGATGTTCGTGGTGGTTGTTGTCACATACTCCTCTATTCAAACTAGTCCAAGATTATGTTTTTCTTCAATATGCATGAAACAATTCTAGCCCATAAATATCCTACACATCATGACTATGAAATCAATTAAATATACTCCTACACGTCATGACTATGAAATTAATTAAACATTATTTCTTGAGAATACCTAAATGAATATCGTCGAGAGGTACAAAATCGATGGAAATACTAGGGTAGTCAAGCTAGTTTGTGTCCAAATACTCGTGAATTGTTGGAGATTATATTTATCAACACACCAAATTTATAATTATAAAAGTGTACAAGGAAACCCATGGAGAATTATCCAAATAGTGCAAAGCCATTTTCAAGTTGTTGGGTTGATTGACGAAATATTGAATCAACTTGACAGACTCAATAATGATGATCGTATAAAGTTCATAGTAACAAAATTTCGTGAAGATATTTTAGATCCAGATCTGATGCTTTCAGGCCATCTAGACCAAAAGAAATAATTTCCTCACCCAACAGAGGATGCACAGGCACAAAGTTTATAGATTCATTTAAGAAAAATGATTGTTCAATTAGACTCTCGACAATTCTAACCAATATGGAAAAATCTTGTGATAAGAAGACTTGGTCAACCGATCAATATGGTTGACTAGTGATACTTTAGAGCCTTGAAAAAAAGACTAATTGCACAACAATCCACGAGTTAACTGAGTGTATTGTGGAATGACTTCCCAAGAAACATTTATTGATAAAGTTGTTTATGTACCTATTGATATCGACTAATTACTATAAAGCATGTGCATGTGGATCAAGTAACAAATCAATTATATGGAGTGAGTCGATTGTCCATGGAATGAATTAGTATCAACCAACCTACTAGAGTAGTTGACATCAATGGAGAATCAACCAAGTTATGGAGCATTTGACATCCAGTGTTAGTCAATTAAAGGGATGAATCAAAAGCTAGTGCATTTTGCCTTATTACATAGTGTTTGATTGCTATTCAAATTAGACCATGCACACTAAGCTTTGATTATTGTGAGTTGGTTGAAGTAACTTATAATATTATTATACAGTTTGAAATCAAGTGAAAATTAAAGTCATGGAAATATGTATAAGTTACATGAATGATAGTCTGGTTGAGTCTATAATTGATTCAAAAGCTAGTATAATTGAAAAAATGAAAATTTGTGTTCTCAATTGAGTTGATTGACTATTAGTTGATTGAGTCATAATTCATTGTGAAATCTTAGTTGAAAGTGGAGCAAGAGAAAGGGGGGGTTAAATTTGAGTCTTTAATGCAGGAGATCCCCTCCCGATTTTGTAATGTAATTCAGTTCTTAGGCTACGAGATCAATTCGTTGCTGAAAGTAGTTGATATTCGATCGACATCACTTAGTTGAGTTTGTGAAATCCTTATACCAATAAAAATATTTTTTGTATAATTGAATTTTACTCAAAGTTATATAGTCATAAAAATAAATCCAAGTCATGATCATGTAGACCTTTATTTGAGTCGTAGTCAAATTCATCCTTCATGTAAATCTAAATTTCAGACTCTGGTTCATTACCACATAACTCAAAGTATAAATAATCCATTAGAGAACACCCATTATTAACATTAGCAGAGCATCTTCCATAGAGTTTGAAGAGTTAACAAAGACACAAAAAAATTATCCATTATTGACCTAGATGAGATCTAGACTGAGCAACATAGAAAGGAGTTCAACTAAGAAAACAAAATTGATTGAGTAGTGATAATGTAGGCATTGGAGCATTGGAATTGATCACATCATTGAAGATGAGAATTAATCAAGGAATTTTTGTAGCATTGAGTAGTAGGAATGGAGCACTAACTTGCAGAAAGCATATATTCTCTCTACAATGATAAGAAAAGAAGGCAGTCAATAAAGAGACATCAGATGACCCACATATAGAGATTAAAGGAAAATATGATGACGCAAGAATTATTGAGCTAATTGAGCCTCCCAATATAAGAGTTTCATAGAAATTCGTTGGGTTGTGACCTCAGAAGCTAGAAAGAAGAGAAATGCTGAATAGATCAAAGCAAGTCACTCCATCATGGGGTGTTGTGCAAGGGAAATATTAGGATTGTATGAGACACTCACTACCCCAAAGGCACCATGGTGTAAAAATAGGGAGGACGATTTTTGGGTGGGAGAAAAGCATTGGAGACTCATTGACTTCACATCAACCTACCAGAATGAAGATGGAGGCTAAAGAGTAACAGGTCACGGTAGAACCTTGTATACATGTAATACAAATTGTGGTTTTTGTAGATGTTTTACCTATGAAAATTGATATGCATGGTTGATACATGATAAGAATACTTCAGCAGCATCAGAGACCTAGGATGTAGTTTCATAGTTGCTTCGAGATGAAGCAAGACTTTGAGGGTGGGGGAGATATTGGGAGGTATATTAGGCCCTTATAAAATTCATCATACATTAAGACAATAGACATTAGCATGAGTGAATATATGAATGTATATGAAATAAAGGACATGATAAAGATAACCTTATGAATTATTAGTTGGAGTGGGTACAACGACTCCAACCATCTCTCTATTATATAAATACTCTTAAAGAGGGAATATGAACTCGGTTGGTTAACCTTTCCAAATATCTCTTGTGTGTATCGTGTGTGTGCTTGATGTTATTTCTGCAATGTAGTTCCTTTATTGAATACCGTGTAATTTAAAATATTACAACAAGTATCTACATGTTAGTTTGAATAAGGGTACTTGAAGGGTACAAGTTAGCATTGTGAGGAGAAAGGAGTATGAGGATTGTTCTCCGAGATGCAAACTATATAGACTCCCAATATTAGGGGAAGAGTAGGATAGATGCCAAAAATGTGATGGGGTGCTAAAACCAAGGCAACCCATGAGGGAATCCATTAGTGCGAATTTTTGAGTCGCCAATTTGACACCCTTTTCATCACTAGAGTTGTTCCTTTATGATCATTCTACCCTATATTTTCACCTATTTACTACCATTTTCACCATAATCCTTCATGAATGAGCCTTGACAATTTTACAATTGTTGAAGTGGTTAATTATCATGTATTTCCTTCATTTTTAATGAATATATCAGAATTATAAGTTGGTTTGTTGATGATGTTTGTGAAGTTAAATTCTTGTAACCAACATTCAAATTCTGGTAATCACCTCCATGATTGGCATACTTACCCAGCTCCAAAAGAAATTCTACGATGTGGGTTTTTCTCCTAGACCTATCAATATAGTTTCATGTTGCTTATTTCAAACCTAGGATGATTTTATCTTTCTCTAGCTCATGGTCAAAGTTTCATTCAAACTCTCAATTAAGAATCTTCAACGCAAATCAGATCAGGAGTAATTCCAAATAAGGTGATGGTTGAGCAAATTTTGCATAAAATCGTGGTTGAAACCATAGATTTCGAGGATGTGTGCACTCCAATCAGCTCCAACACATCAATTGTGATTTGGAAAATCCAATTGATTGATCAAAAACAAAAATATGATATCGTTTGACATGTATATGAGTAATCTATGTTTTTATTCATACTATGGAAGGAAAATTTGAGGGATTCGATGTTATATGTTAGAAATCAATTTCTTTGATCTTGTAAATAATATAAATAAAACGAGCAATATTTTCCTGAATGGTAGTGTGTTCAGAAGTTCCTTAACATGTGATTTTTAACATAGCTTACTTATGGAAGATGAAGGGACCCCTTGGCATTGAAGTAAAGCTATACCCTTTTATTTCTTATTTCTTTATTTTTTTCATTTAATTCTTGTTATCATTTAATAGTATGTGTTCTATAGCAGTTTGTTATACTTTTATTACTATGTGTTTTATGATAGTTTGTTGTGTAGCATATTTGATTTGCAGAACAGAACTCTCTTAGAGAACCCCCTCAAATTGATCAAACCTTAAGGATTAGGAACGAAGTCCCTATGAAAAAAAAGTAATTAACATTACAAAGAATTGGTGTGACCTGAATGTTTACAAATAAAAAAAAATAATCTTAAGGGTATTTGATTTAAGAGGCCACCAAGCCTCAAGGGAAACGATTCTACATTTATTTCATTAATGTTTTCTCTTTAAATTGTTAGTTACAGGAATTAATGGAGCAAGTATTTCATTTGATTAAGTTTTTATCCTAACCAAGTATAAACTTTCCTCATAGTAAGGATTGGAGTGGTCTGCAGAGTATTACTACAAGCCTCTTTCAACCAGAATAGATATAGTATAGCTTGTTTTTATACCCATAGAGACCCCAGTAGATGTTAATGAGCTAGCTAAACTTGATCAAGTTGTTTTCCATTTTATTTACATAAAGAGTATTTTATTTGATGCAAGAATTTTAGAATTCTTCCTCAATCATCAAACTCCACAAGTGAACAGAGTATTATTGTGAGAGCCACTTGAGGCATGAGATATCACAACTTGTTTTTCTACCTATGGAAGCCTTGGAAGCCTTAGATTGAGAATACTAGTTCTTATTTTGTTCTGAAGCTATTTCATTATCGCACGAGTTAGTATAGGTTTTAGAATAGGACCTGATCCTGCACAGACTATGTTTTCATCTCACAAGATTACGCCCCCAAATTGATAATAAAATGTAACATGAATTATACATATAAGTTGATTGACACAAATGGTTTAAGAAATGGGGCTAGTCATCTCACATAATTGTCTATTGAACTTCAATAGGGGAAAATGACCCCTAGCTAAAATTTTGGATGAGGGAAAACATATCACATTCCATCAAAGGGTGGTGACTCCAGAATGCCAACAATGTGAATGGCACAAAAAATGGATCCTCTGAAATCTTGAATGGACCTCGAGAAATTTGTGAAAGGGTCATATCAATAGAGTGGGGCCCACAATTCCGAATCGTTTTACTAGACAAATTGACTTAAGCCACCAAATTCCCAAAGTTTCATGTGATTGTTGCACATACACTATCTAATGGATTTTTGTTCCACGATCTCCAAGTAAGAGAAAACATCCTCACCTTTGTTTTTGTCCATTTAACTTTGTGAATTAAGGCTTGTTGGTATTGTATGGAAGGCCATGAGGTTTTTCATAGGGCTGCATGGATTTCAAATGAACAATTGTGCAACACCTATGATTGTTCATTGGAAAATTGTACACCTCACAAGTATGAAAAGTTTGGACGATGAAAATGAGTTGTGTAGACCATAAAAATCGGGGGCCATGAAACTCGCGTTGAAAACCCTCAATTTTTTTTACAAGAGTGGTTGCATGTGAGTAAGAGGGTTATGTCACATAGTTTTCATAGCTACTCTAGCATTTCCCCATGTAGGATTCCTTCATGAATATTTATTTGACAACCATGTAATATTCATGACTATTTATTAAACAATCGGGTAGATACTTATCGTGACCATTCATTCTATAGTCATGAGAATTGGTGAGAGGAAAATCACATGAGTGATTCATGCAACTATGCACATGGAAACTTACAAGATACTTGTGATTATTTTGTAAATAGTCACATAGACCTCTCGTGTGACTGTGTGAGAGACAATCATGCAACTAGCATGAAGTTCTTACCAATACCCAAGAGAACTAACCAAAATGTGTCTTTTCATTTGTAGGTGTTGAGATTGGAGTAGCAAAGAGACATGTTAGTCCGTTAGTGTGAGAGATACTAAGAAAAGCTACATTGGGAGGTGGGATCCCACCCAACGGTCTAACATGAGCTAGCCACATATGGCATGCTCAAGTATTTTGAGTTCCCCCTCCTATGCTCAAATGTGAGGCTACTTCAAGAATTGAACCAGATGTGGTGACTTGATGAGTGTCATTTTTGCAGGGTTATATGTTGGAGTTGAGCACCCAAATATATATTTATTTTTTTACTCAACTCACCATTAATGGGATGAGGGGTAAATTGAGGCCCCACATGGATGGCACTATGACTTTGGAATATCTGGTGGCCCAANGATGAGTGTCATTTTTGCAGGGTTATATGTTGGAGTTGAGCACCCAAATATATATTTATTTTTTTACTCAACTCACCATTAATGGGATGAGGGGTAAATTGAGGCCCCACATGGATGGCACTATGACTTTGGAATATCCGGTGGCCCAACGTTGCATTGTCCCAGAGGGAAAGGAGGGAGGATCAATAGATAATGCATCAATCTATGATTGGAAATGTGGGTGGTGATGGATAAGGTGGTGCATATCTACGTATCCTTGGGAACCTAAAGGATCATCAGTAGCCGTTTGTTGGTCATGCAACAGGTGGTGCATGGGTGCCACTTTTCTTATGCCTCTCTTCTTTGGGAGGTGATGTTTGTGTAGTTGATACACGTCTACTTCACCCCAGGGAGAGAGAACTTAGTTTTGAATCCCTCCTTTATTTCTTTTTATATGAGTGAGTTGTATTGTTGTGCCCACATGTGGCGGTATGAGCATGAGGGCCCATTGAATCATGGATGCAACAATGGGGGGGACGATGGCCCACATAATAGATGGGCAGGCAGGCAATTGATTCACCCTATATTTCTTTGAGTGATGGTGAGATATGCCACAAATGGTATTTGATTTTCATACATGAGGGTGGACTACAGAAGGGACCCAAAGATGGTATTGTTGCTAGGGGACCATGGGGGGGCAATGTGTAATAGTTATGATACTCAGCATAGAATTTTTCTTTTGTTTCTTTGGCTATTGATCTATACATTATTAGGATGGGTATTATTTTTTGTGTGAAAATGTGGGGTATGTAACATCCCGCTCTTGTGCACACTGAGCGAACTTATCCTTGAGGACACTTGCTTGCAAGTGATCCGGATTATTATACTATCGGTCATTCAATTATGATTATGAGACATTATGGATTGACGATATGTTATTTTGTTGTATTCACATAGACAGGTGCTATTGACTGGGTTCTCCTGAGTGTGTGGGACTTTGGACATTGAGGATACAGAGGCATTGATGAAAACCCTTGGACTCTGGATCGAGTCAGAGAGTGGACTATTGGGTTTGAATGTTATTTATGTGGCACATGTACATATGATTAGATGTTATGACGATTAATTATTGTTGTTGACATGATTCATTGATGGATGCAAGTTGACGATAGCTTGCCAACCAGACTCACATGTGGAGTAGAGGGGTCACGCAGGACAACCAGAGACTTGAGGGAGAGGTGTGGATAGTAGCCCTGCCACAGCCTACTAGCACTCCCATTGTGGCTCAAACTGTAGGTTAACGATTACATAGTTTGAGAAGACCCACGATGTCGTGAGGGCAGACTGTGATAGTCTCTCATGATGATTATAAGGAGCACACAATAAGGCAGTGGCCTTATTCCTTAGAGGCCCTTAGTCTCCCACAAGATCACCTGGTGGAGTATTGACTCCAGGGGTTTTTTATGTCTACCAAGTCAGTCAAGAGGCGAGTGGCACCCTTGGAGCACGTAGTGCGTCCAGAAGGGCACGTCACGCAAGGAAAATAGAAAGAGGCGAGTGGCACCCTTGGAGCATGTAGTGTGTCCTGAAGGGCACATCGCGCAAGGAAAATGGAAAGAGGCAAGTGGCGCACTTGGAGCAAGTAGTGTGTCCTGAAGGGCACATCGTGCAAGGAAAACAAAAGGAGGTGAGTGGCACCCTTGGAGCAAGTAGTGCGTCCTAAAGGGCACATCACGCAAGGAAAACGAAAGGAGGTGAGTGGCACCCTTGGAGCACCTAGTGCATCCTGAAGGGCACGTCACGCAAGGAAAACAGAAAAAGTCGAGTGGCACCCTTGGAGCACCTAGTGCGTCCTGAAGGGCACATCGTGATTTCAACAGGTAAGTGAATAAACCTAGTCGGCCTTAACATGAATGATGTGATAAGTAAGATTTAAAAACAATTTTCCTAATAAAAATGTCGCCTAGCCTAGTGAAATTAAAATCTAGGTCTAAGTAACACACGTGGTCAAAAAATTAATAATCATAATTAACCATGTAACAAGAACGGGCTAAGAAATTCAATTAAATTATTAAAATCAAATTACAATGGGGGATTAAAAATTTAAAAGGGAAATGAATGTTTTATCTACATGTGCTAATTTAATTTTTAATTAAAAAGAAAAAGGGGTAAATGGTTGTTTTTCTACACTTGCTAATTTGAGTTTTAGTTAAAAAGGGAAAAGAGGTAAACTTAAAAGAAATAGGAAACTAAAGGAAAAAGGGGAAACATAAAAAAAAGGGAAACGTAAGAAAAAAGTTGAAGGTCTAACTTAGTAAGGAATCTTCCCTTTAAGAACTTTCTAATTATGAACCCAATTAAGAATTTAGTAAAGGCGTAAGTCATTTAAGATGTGTAAGGGAATATGGGGACACCAAGAAGCGTTTTTAGGAATGCTTTTAGGTGGGTGAGGGAAATAGGAATAATTAAATAATTAATGAAATTAATTTTCTGGTGCAACTAGGGTGATGGGTGACATGTGTACGGGGGAGATTTTTTTTTATTAAATTAATGAAAAATAAATTAAATGAGAATTTGCGAAAGAAATCACTTNTGGGGACACCAAGAAGCGTTTTTAGGAATGCTTTTAGGTGGGTGAGGGAAATAGGAATAATTAAATAATTAATGAAATTAATTTTCTGGTGCAACTAGGGTGATGGGTGACATGTGTACGGGGGAGATTTTTTTTATTAAATTAATGAAAAATAAATTAAATGAGAATTTGCGAAAGAAATCACTTAAAAACTCTATAAAAAGGATGGAGGAGGAGGAGTATGGATCTCATCTTTATGTGTAACATTACGCTGTTGAATTTTTGTCTTGACTGAACTTATCTTGTGGGAGTTGGGATACCCTTCTCAGGTAACGAGTGGTAGCTCGACCTTGCGAGGTGAGTTGGGTGCTAGATGTTCTCTGGTATAGTGTGTATCGCCCCTTTGCATCTTAGGTGGCTCAGGGGGAAGAAGAGTACCCCTAGCGTTGGTTGGGACGTACTAGTAAGGTCACATCGGTCTGCAAGAAGAAGCTGGACGAAGCGCGTGCGAGATAGAAACTACTGAGCTGTTGCATTTGGCTAAGGTACGCTGATTTAAATTGTTTCTTGCAATGAAATTAAATTTATACATTTTATTTCTCTGTACTCAGTTTAAGATTTCTGTCAGGCTGTTGTATTAAAGATTTTAATTACCTGAAAACAMTAAATTGTCAAACCAGGGTAAGTGAACTTAGAGCTGMTACACTATATGTGCTAGTAAGATTATTACTTCTACCTAAAGGTTATTCTAAGAASAAAACATAAGCTTACTCTTATAAACTAAATCCTAATGATTATCTTAAAACTAATCATATCTTGTCTAATTAATCAAATGGAAACAATTCTRAGTTAATCAAATGTATTTATGTTCCTAATCTAAATAAATCACCCAAGGCTATCTACCATTAACTTAAACATATAGTCATCAAAATATCTATCTGAACCATAAAAGAGAGAACATTTTAAAAACCTCTTATTTAATCTAAATATCAAGCAGTTATAAATCTAACAAAGGTGAAACTAATAAATGTCCTATTTTACCCTACAAGTAATGGAAGCTTCCTTTAACCAGACCATAAGCTAGCTACCCTAACAAAATAGAGTAAGTCTAAACTCAAATTATCTTCAAATCATGATCAAACTAGAAACTGGAAAACAGAGCAAATCTAGAGTGATCTAGGAGAAAGATTAATCGGCACTTGGTTCATTCCTCAAATTATACGATGGCAAATAACTCATTCCAACATTCAACGATCTACAAGATAATGTCAAACTGAGAATGAACTAAATGAAAAATGACTAAGCCAAAATTTAGCAGAGTAACTTCAAGTTAAAAACTAACTCACACGCAAATTGTAGAACTAGAAATAAACTAACTATACTGTGAAAAAGAGAAAGCGAATTGAACCTGTTGGTGGGCCCAACCAAGAGGTGCAATCACCCTAAAATGAAACCAGAGCTACTCAAATTATTCCATGCATAATCGTTTCATACCTCACGATCCATAATTCGTAAATAAACTCAGATCATTTAACAGAAAATGATATAACACATAGCAATTGTATTATCAAAAATCGCATAACATAATATATCATAACCAACATTTCTTGAGAGCGATCTTAATTTATATAGATCCTCCCCAAAATAGTCTTGAACATTGGTGCATTTACTAAACGAATCTTAGATCCAAAAATGACTCATAGTTAGTTAAAACTAATTTCACAGCTTCATGACATGCAGTGTCAAGAAGCGTGAATCATAAAGCATCATAACAAACATTTCTATAAAATCACTCTGAGTCATCTCATTGAGCTATGACTCAATCAATCATATGAATCAGACTATCATTCCAATCTGGCAATGTCGTGCAAGTCTTTGACATCTCCACTAAGTGCAAGTCGGTACCTGGTACTGATAAATCTGTTTCAAGGAAACAAGTACCTAACTCATGTCACGTTAGTATCAATATTAGTTTAAAGTATCAAAATACATTAAAAATAACTTGAATTATATGAATACCTTGAATAGCTCCATTTAGGGCAAAATGATGTAAAATGTATCAAGGTAAGGCCAGAAGGGAATGATACTAGATATGAAATGGGGGTATATCTGACATGATATAGGCAAAAATATGGTCAAAATTGGAGACTAACATTCCCCCAAGCTGAAGTCTTTGCCTGTCCTCAGGAAAGAAAAAGTCAAAAACTAAGATTCATCAGAGTGTTGCAGCAGTTGCAACCAACATTTGCAATTTCTCATGTTTCTTTATGTTTCTGATTTCCTTCTTAAGATCTCGATTAATGGTGATGTGCTTCCTGGCAATCTTCTACAATCTCCTATTCTTCTGAAAAAGACCTCTATTTTTTCGTTTTAATCGTTCAATCTTTGACAAGACGTGAGCTTGCCTGAGTTTCATAAGTTCATTTTATGTTTTGATATGTCGATCCAGTATGGCATATTCATGTAACTTCTCTTTTAACCTATGATTCATGTTTTCCAATTAGACAACCATTGGTCGCAAAGACCTACTGGAAGAGATTTCACGGTAAGATTTGAATGTCTTACCATGACCTTGTTGTGTTTGAGGGCTGGACTCATGAGTGAACTCATATGTTCTTTGAACAGGGGTGTCGAATGGACTAGATTCATGAGTGAACTCATCATATACTTGAACAGGGGTGTCGACTGGACTAGATTCATGAGTGAACTCATCATATACTTGAACAGGGGTATCTACTGGTATTTTAATTGGCTTGTCCTGCTCAATTTCTTTGGGCATATTATCTTTCTGATTGACTTTACGGACTTTTATAATCAATTCAAAGAGAGTCCCTGTCATCTCAGAAGACTCCGGAGCCTCCTCGTGATCATTCATACTTTTCAATATTTCGTGTAACAGATAACTAGGCATGGAGTTATCCATATCTGAAAGTGTGCATTTACGTTTAAGATTTCTTCTAGGTTTGTCGATTAACTCCTCAAGTTGTTCCACATCAATAATATTTTTAACAGTCGTAGAAGAAATCGGAGTTTCAACATTTACATCT
>JASDQU010370579.1:163330-175749 GCA_032191745.1 Picea mariana | reverse complement strand
GTCGTGATCAGTATGGACTAGTTGGAATCACATGAGGCGATAATCAACTGTAAGATGAAATGGTTGAGCTTGGTTGTTGATGAGGGACAGAGACGCGTGATTGTAGGTCGGAACCAGAGAGTTTCCCTGAGGTTCATCTCTTCCTTCCAACTACGGAAGAGCATGCGTAAGGGATGTAAGCTTTATGTGATCCTTTTTTAAAAGAGAAGGGAGTAGTGGAAGTTATAAAACACCTTCCGGGGGTGAGAGAGTTTGCGGATGTCTTCCCTGAGGAGTTACCTGGGATGCCTCCGAAGAGGGAATTGAAATTTAACATAGACCTAAAACCAGGGACTAAACAAATAGAAAGAATGCCTTATCTGATGTCGACTCTAGAGTTACAGAAGTTGAAAATGCAACTGAAGGAGTTGTTGGACCTGGGACTTATACGTCCCATTGTGTCACTGTGCGGTGCGCCTATTATTTTCATTCGAAAGAAGGATGGGTCGTGGAGAATCTGCATTGAATACCATCAATTGAACAAGGCAATGATCAAGAATCAGTATCTGTTGCCAAGGATTAATGATATATTTGATCAGATGAAGGGTGTGACGGTGTTTACAAATATTGACTTGAGATCAAGGTGTCACCAGTTGCGGATCAAGGAGGATGACGTCCCTAAGATTTCCTTTAAGACGAGGTTTGGACATTACGAGTTTATTGTTTTACCTTTTGGACTAACAAACTCCCCTAGGGTATTTATGAGTTTTTTTAATGGATTGTTCCGTGAATACTTGGACAAGTTCATCCAAGTATTCATTGACGATACTTTGATTTACTCTCAGATGATGGAGGAGCATGACGAGCACTTGCACTTGGTACTACAGTGTCTGCGAGAGAAAAAATTGTATGGGAAATTGTCTAAATTCTCGTTTTATCAATCGAAGATTCACTACTTAGGGCATGTCATCTTTGGTGAAGGTATCGATGTGGATCCAGCAAGGGTTGAAGCTATTATGGAATGTCCTGCGCCAACAAATGTTCTGGAAGTGTGTAGCTTCATGGGTTTAGTGAGATAATATCGATGGTTGGTCAAGGGTTTTTCGAAGATTGCAAATCCGATTGTGGAACTGCAGAAGAAGAACAAGAAGTTTGTTTGGACCGAGAAATGTGTGGAAGCATTTCAAAGGCTCAAGGAGCTATTGAAGATATCACCATTACTAGGTCCCCAACATGGACGCGGACTTCTTGGTATGCACTGATGCATCCAAGGAAGTCTTAAGCGGAGTCTTGATGCAAGACGGTCAAATGATCGCTTACATCTCGAGAAAATTGAGAACACATGAGGAGAACTATGCAACGCACAATTTGGAGTGATCATTCATTGTTTATTCCTTAAGAGTTTGGAGACACTACCTTATTGGAAGAAAATTTGAACTAAAAATAGACCATTGTGGATTACGTCACATATTTACGCAAATCGACCTGAACGCGCGACAACGGTGTTGGTCGAAATTTCTTAGCGAGTACGATTTAGAGATTAATTACACAAAGGGAACAATGAACAGAGTGGTTGATGCATTGATTCTGAGACCGCATATATTTTTGGTGATGCCTCTTCAGACGAATCTACGTGAAAATATTCTAACTTTATAGTGTGACGATGATTGGTACAAAGAGGTCAAGGATTTGTTTTGGACAAAACACAATGATGGTACCAAAAATGAAGGATTTACTATGGACAACGAAGTATATTTGAGATTTAAAGGTCAAATTTACGTACCACCCAACGATGATTTGAGGATCTTGATCCTAAATGAGGCTCACAGAGTAGTATACATGGCTCATTCTGGACTCACGAAGATGACGACAGACCTTAAAACCCTTATTCTTCTAGAAAGGAATGAAGGTAGACATAGTCAACTACGTGGAAAGATGCCAAGAATGTCGGCAAGTGAAGGCTGAGCATAGACATCCAGTAGGATTAATATAGCCACACTATTCCTGAATCAAAATGGGAGGTAAATTTGATGGATTTCATTTTTGGATTGCCACTGATGACAAGGAGACATGACTYGATTTTTGTAGTAGTCGGCACTCTGACGAAGAGTGTTCATTTATTCTTGTGTGTATGACGTATTAGGCACCAGACCTAGCTAGAGTTTACTCAGCGATATCGTGAGGGCATGGCATGCCTAAGAGGAATATATTTGATCGAGGATCGGTGTTTATTGGATGATTTTGGACTAGTTTCCAAGAGGCATTGGGAACCCAACTTAACTTTAGTACTGCGTATCACCGGGAGACAGATGGGTAGATGAACGAACAAACCAAATCTTGGAGGACATGTTGCACATGTACGTGATGGACCAACCGAAGTGTTGAGAAGAATTCTTGCCACTGGTAGAATTAGCATATAACAACAGTTATCAAAGCACCATTAAGATGGTGCCTTTCAAGTTTCTTTACAGGCAACCGTGTCTGACGCCTTTGATTTGGGATCAGCTTGAAGATAGGGTCCTAGTGGGATTGGAATCGATCCAATAAATGGAAGATTAAATGAAAACTAAAAGACAAAGGATCAAGGAAGCACATGATCGGCAGAAGAGTTATGTCGATGCGTGTCGTTTCGATCGTAGTTACGATGTGGCGACCGAGTATTCTTGCGGGTGAAACCGCATAAGAATTTGATCAAGTTGGAAAGGGTGCTAAACTATCTCCTAGGTTCATTGGATCCTTCAAGATTGTGGAAAAAAGAGGGTCGTGGCCTATTGACTAGCCTTGCCTGATCCTTGAGGCATGTGCACGATGTCTTTCGCGTCTTTGTTTGAGACATTATGTTAGTGATCCTACATGTGTTTGACTTGAGTACCTTGCAGGTATCGGATGAGGGTGTGCTCACGGCTAAGCCAATCTGTATTTTGGACTATTGCATTCGACAGCTACGGCATCGAATAGTAGAGCAGGTCAAGTTCAAGTGGGACAGCTATAGTCCGCACTCGGCGACATGGGATGACGCATATGATATGCACAAGCAGTTTCAATTTTTGTTTGATAGATAGACTTATGATACTGTGATACACTTTATTTCGGCATTTATATACTGTGAACCTTCAGAACGAAGTTTAAACCAATAGAGGGTGTATGTAACATCCCACTCTTGAGCGCACTAAGCAAACTTATCCTTGAGGACACTTGCTTGCAAGTGATCCAGATTATTATACTATCAGTCGTTCGATTATGATTATGAGAAATTATGGATTGACAATATGTTATTTTGTTGTATTCACGTAAACAGGTGTTATTGACTGAGTTCTTCTGAGTGTGCAGGACTTTGGACATTGAGGATGCAGAGGCATTGATGAAACCCCTTGGAATCCGGATCGAGTCAGGGAATGGACTATTGGGTTTGAATTTTATTGATGTGACACATGTACATATGATTAGATGTTATGATGATTAATTATTGTTGTTGACATGATTTTTTGATTGATGCATGATGACAATTGCTTTCTGACCAAACTCACATGTGGAGTAGAGGGGTCACACAGAACAACCATAAACTTGAGGGAGAGGTGTGGACAGCAGCCCTACCACAGCCTACTAGCACACTCGTTGTGGCTCGAACTATAGGTTAACGATTACCTATTTCGAGAAGACCCACGATGTCATGAGGGCAGACTGCGACAATCGCTCACGATGATTCTAAAGGGCACGCAATAAGGCAGGGGCCTTATTCCTTAGAGGCCCTTAGTCTCCCACAAGATCACTTGGCAGAGTATTGACTTCAGGGGTTTTTTATGTCTATCAAGTCAGTCAAGAGGTGAGTGGCACCCTTGGAGAACGTAGTGCATCCTGAAGGGCACATCACGCAAGGAAAATGGAAAGAGGTGAGTGGCACCGTTGGAGTATGTAGTGTGTCCTAAAGGGAACATCGCACAAGGAAAACGGAAAGAGATGAGTGGCACCCTTGGAGCACGTAGTACGTCCTGAAGGGCATGTAACACAAGGAAAACGGAAGAAGGTGAGTGGCACCCTTGGATCATGTAGTGTTTTCCAAAGGGCACATCGCGCAAGGAAAATGGAAAAAGGCGAGTGGAACCCTTGGAGAACCTAGTGCGTCCTGAAGGGCACGTCGCGATTTCAACGAGTAAGTGAATAAACCTAGTCAGCCTTAAAATGAATGATGTGATAAGTAAGATTTTAAGACAATTTCCCTAATAAAAATGTCTCCCAACCTAATGAAATTAAAATCTAGGTCTAAGTAACACATGTGGTCAAAAAAATAATAATCATAATTAAACATGTACCAAGAAGGAGGTAATAAATTCAATTAAATTATTAAAATCAAATTACAATGGGGGATTAAAATTTTAAAAGGGAAATGATTGTTTAATCTACATGTGCTAATTTAATTTTTAATTAAAAAGAAAAAGGGGTAAATGGTTGTTTTTCTACACTTGCTAATTTGAGTTTTAGTTAAAAAGGGAAAAGAGGGAAACTTAAAAGAAATAGGAAACTAAAGGAAAAAGAGGAAACATAAAGAAAAAGGGAAACGTAGGGAAAAAGTTGAAGGTCTAACTTAGTAAGGAATCTTCCCTTTGAGAACTTTCTAATTATGAACTCGAGTAGGAATTTAGTAAAGGCGTAAGTAATTTAAGATGTGCAAGGGAATATGGGGACACCAATGAGCGTTTTTAGGAATACTTTTAGGTGGGTGAGGGAAATATGAATAATTAAATAATTAATAAAATTAATTTTTTGGTGCAACTAGGGGGATGGGTGACATGTGTACGGGGGAGGTTTTTTCTGATTAAATTAATGAAAAAGAAATTAAATGAGAATTTGAGAAAGAAATCACTAAAAAACTCTATAAAAAGGATGGAGGAGGAGGAGTATGGATCTCATCTTTATGTGTAACATTACGCTGCTGAATTTTTGTCTTGACTGAACTTATCTTGTGGGACTTGGGATACCCAGCTCAAGTAACGAGTGGTAGCTTGACCTTGCAAGGTGAGCTAGGTGCTATTTGCTCTCTGTTATAGTGTGTGTGACCCCTTTGCAGCTCGGGGGGCTCAGGGGGAAGAAGAGTACCCCTAGCGTTGGCTGGGAGGTACCGGTGAGGTCACATCGGTCCACAAGTGGAAGTTGGACGGAGTGTACGGGGGATAGAAAATACTGAGCAGACGTGTTTGGCTAAGGTACGCCGGTTTAAATTGTTACTTGCAATGAAATTAAATTTACACATGTTATTTCTCTGTACTCAGTTTAAGATTTCATTTCCATGCATTGTCTTGCATCTACTTTCCTATGGTATTGTAATCCCCTTGTTTGTTGTTTTCTGAATGGATTTCCCTTGGTGAACCCAACTTCTGATTTCAATAACTTATCTATGTGTGTTTTATTGATTATTATGAAAGATTGTGCTTTATCTTCCACCCTTATCCCTAGGTCATCAGTCCATGCCTGAGCAGTCGTCCAGGAGTCGAATCAATGGTCATCACTTCGGTGTTTAAAGACCTATAGATTCAAATGCCCTTCTTTTATGTGCATAGATGATGAGTGAAGGACAAACTTTTTCCAGCTATCTATCACTGAGTTATCTCTGCATTTTTCTCTTACGATCAATCTCATATCCTTGTGTTTCTGAGAATGAGCATCCTTGCATTTTGATTGAATTATTGCGGAATTATTTATCCTTGTGTCTTTGTGTTTGAGTATCTCTTCGTTGACTGATTCATCTCTAATTGATTGACATATGAATCTGTGTTTCCTTTATGCAAATCTATGCATCCTCCCCAAATTTTCTCAGCGTTAATCATTTTATAGACATCTTTACTCCACGAATTTTGTTGGTTTCCTACACTGCTTTTACTCCTCGATTTTTGGCATAAGACATAGCCTTTACTCCACAATTTACCCAGCATTGTAAATGGAAAATCTCTGTTTTTTTATGATTCCAACTTTGAGGATTGGTAATTCTCTTATTTATTTGTTTGCGATATAGGAGATATTTGTTGCAATAGTAACATTGTGATATCTAATGGATATCTAGATAATAGATATCTAATGATTTGTTTGAATATTTAATGGATATCTGTAATAACGTTGCAACAACGATAGTTAATTATCTGTGTTGTTAAAACTCTGCTTCCCTGAAATATAATTGTTAGAACAACGATTTCTATCAATGCTTTTGTTTACACCCTTATCAATGTGATTTCTATCATATCATATATTTTAGATAGCAAAATCATATCATTATTGCACCGCAATATTGGCATATGAACAAATTTTTCACCATGAATTCTGGGAGAAATACCCAATCCGGACACCTCGAATACACCCAGCCATTACCACTGCATTTGATCGCATTAGAATAGCAGTTGAAAACAATTTATTAATGTTTACAGTGACTTATTTAATTATTGTGAGCATAATGGTATGACTGTGTTTATGATAGTGAAACTTAATTGTATGATGGCGTTTTGATATGTATTAAAGGATAGCGATGTTATTATAATTGTATCATTTAAGGACAGTGAATTATTATACTTATTCCAGTTTAAAAAGCGAAATTTTATATTGGTTCAGTTGAAGGATAGTGATGGATAGCCAAATAATATGTGTGTGTTTCAATATGTTTTTCCAGAGTGCGTTTCCATATATAGGTATGTGTTTCAATAAATATATATGCTTGCGTTTCCATATTGTTGACAATGATATGGACGGCGATTTTATAATAATAATATAATAATAATAATCTATTTTTAAGGTCACGGCCAAGCCAGACACCAAACTGGTGTATGAGACCCCCTTGTTTGTGGGACAAGGGACCCCCTCCGCCCAGCAATTTCACTGGTAAAGTCTACGGAGGTATACATACCCTACCCCCCTTTGGATTTGAACTTGTGACCTCTTAGGAGGAAACACATGTTCTTAACCATTAGACCCACTCAGACTAGTATAATGCTCTATGCCAGCGATATTTTTGGATCATAGTTATCTATAGTTATGTTAATTTACACAGGTATTTTTTCATGTTTAATTTATACCAGCGATACATTTTATATACCAGTGATTTCATTGATTGTTGATAGCGAAATTGAAGGACAGTGTTTTCATGTCTGTGTAGATCTATTGGACAGCAATTAAATTGCTTGTTGTTGTGCATGACAGTGATTTCATCTAGTGATTTTATGATAGCTATTATTGTATTTTTATGGAGTGTAATTTCTCCCTTGAATGTAATTCAACAGCTTTATATTTACTCTATGTTTCCTTCCCTACTTGTTGCGTTTTAATGAGGCTTACACAACAATTTATTTTTATCCTTCATTTGCTATAATTTCGCTCAACAAAATATTGAATAGCCTTCATTTACTGGACAGTGATAAATTAGACAGAATCTTATTTTAAAATGCTAGAATTTCGCTCAGCAATGAACTCACACTTTCGCTTAGCAATGTATGCTAGGCATCATACATTTAGGCTGCATTTCCAACCTTTAATCCACACCGTGAAGGTTTATCCACATAGTATTTTCATCCCCATTATTCACACCGTAATCATTTATTCACACAACAATATTCATGCCAATTTAATCCCCACCGTGAAGGTTATTCACATAGTAATTTCATCCTTTTTAATCACACCGTAAGGGTTTATTCGCATGGAAATTTCATCCCTATTTATGGAAGATATCCACAGCGATATTTATTTGCACCATAAAGGTTATTCACTCGGCGATGTTTTTCACAGTAGTGTCATCCATATTTCATCCATATTTACTTACCCAACGATATTTATGGTTCATATGGGTCTTATGTTATGAATCTTATTGATAGTAGACAGCGATCAAGTTGTTGTTCCACAAATTAGAGTATGTTAAGTGCTTATGGTAGTTCACTTATATTATATTAATGGACAGCACATATTTTGTTGACAGCGTAAATTTGATTATATTAAGTGAATAATAGTGCATAATAGGAGTTGGGAATCAAGATAAACAATAAGGTAATGGATCTAAAGTTGATTTCCATAGGAAAGTAATTTGATTACTTCATAATACTCTACTTGTTTATTCATGATTAGACCTAGGCATACACCGATTAACTAGAGTAGTGAGTGTGAGGGTGAACCTAAGCCATGGAGGAGATATTCTAAATCCATCAACTAGTGCCATCGAAAAAACCTATGTGGCATGTCAATGGATGAATCTTTTAATAGATCAATAAAAAAAACTTTTCAAGAGAAACAAAAACAAAATCTTTGTAAAATTCAAGACTAAAGAACCTACTTAATTTACAAACTGGGATGTACATTTGATGGGTTGTTGAGCGAGTGGCTTCTTGGGGATAGAGTATCTGTAAATACAACCCATTCATAGGGTATTTGAAGAGGCCTCCCTTGGTATAAGAAAGTATGTATGCACCCTGACTTAAGTAGTGTTTAACGATGAAAAGGCCTTGCCAGAGATTCCCAAAATTACTCGAACCCAATATGTCATTGACAATGTCATAAGAAAGGACTAGGTCTCCCTTGTTTAAGGAACAAGGGTGTACTTTCTAGTCATAATTCACCTTGGACTATTTCTTGGTATCTTCATTGTTTTATAATGAAGAGCATCAATTTTTGTTAGTTCTCTTCAAGGCCAAGAATCATTGTTTAAGTGGTGTGGTATCCATAAGCATTTCAACTACCATCTAGAGGGTTGGAATTTTGCATTCGATGGGAAAAAATGTTTCCACTCCATGGATGAGGAGGAAATGGATAAACCTTGTGGCAATTTTAATTGATTCCATATAGGATCAAAGTGCTAAGAATAGCATGTGATATTAGTTGGATCTGTGTTTGTTGACTATCCATTGTAGCATCATTTTGATAATTTTTTTGACAACCTCAAATTGGCCATTGGATTCTAGATAGTAAGGGGATTTGAACTCATGTGTGAAGCCAAGTAGCAAGGATAATTCTTGGAAAATCTCATTCTCAAAATGCTTTTTATGGTCCAAGACCAAATGTTTGGGGATGTCGAAGAAAGTGATGATGTGGATGAAGAAAAAATGAGTGGTTATGTCCATTGTGTTATTATATTTTTGCATCACTTCAACCCACTTGGTAAAGTAATCGATGGCCAAAATGATGTACTTATGGCCCACACTAAATGGAGGATTACAGGACATAAAGTTGATTCCCCCATTTTCATATGAGATTGGCAGTGATGATGGGATGTAGTGGAGTTGGTGGAGCTCTAGTCTTGAGAATGAATATCTAGCACTTTTCACATTGCTTGACTATGTGAATGAAGTTGTGGAAGAGAGTCGGCCAAAAATGGTTGGAACAAATGAATTTTTTGGTGGTGGACATTTTTGATAAATGGCCAAAACAAGCACCAATATGGCCATCGGACCCGTTTGGCCTCATCAGAGGTGAGGCATTGACATAACATGATATCCACTCCTCATCTCTATACAAGACCTTGTTGGTGAGGAGGTATCAAGGAGCTTGATAGAAGATGCGCAATCGATTGTCTCATCATAGGTGTGGGCTGAATTTTTGGGTGTGAAGGTAGGTTAAAATGTCATCGTGCCATTGGTTTTCTAACAAAATCAAAAAGAGGTTCTCATCTAAAAATTCATCATTCACTGGTGGGTCCTTGGAGTTAGATGGGAGGTCTATGATAAATTCAACAAGGACTAGTGCCTTCATTCTCTTAGGGGTTATAAACTCAAGATCAAATTCTTGAAGAATTGTGATCTAGTGAGCAAAATTATCGTTGATAAATCATCGGCTAAGCAAGTGCTACATGGGATTGGAATTTGTGATGAATTTAGTTATGTGAAGAAAAATGTAATCATACAACTTCTAAACTGAGTGAATGAGGGCTAGGGATAGCTTCTCCTCATAAATGTAGTTGAGAGAAGCTCCTAATAGGTTTTTTATTTCATAGTAGATGACATTTTCTTACATAGGAGGAGAGTAACCTCCCTGACCAATTCCTTGAACTAATATCCAACTTGTGAGAGTCCCCTGGTGGTATCATGGCCTGGCATAGGGGTGGCTTGTTGTAGAGAGAGAGAAAGTGCAATAGATCCTATGGTTGGGTGGAAAGGAATTCATCCTCATTCAATTGGTTATTTTAAATTTAAATTGAAACAAATAAGTATTCAATGTATCCAATAAATGTTTGTTAATGAATATGAATTGCATTATGTCTTCACTGGTAGCTCTAATTTGCTAATTGGATGCTAAAACATGAGTCTTATGGGTATCATGGAGCATTTAAAAATATTGATTGATTATTTGAAATGAATGTGTATGGGAGGCATAATGGAGGCATGTAATCTTGTGTTTCCCCAAGCCTTTGAATGGAAATATTGAAGGATAAAGAAATATTCACTACAGGGGGGCCATAATGAGGCATCACCTGTGAATTGGTGAAGTAAGTCAAAGACATGAAGGGTTAGAATTAAAAACATGGAAGATGGTTCTAAGAAGGATATGGGTTGATATGCCTTGAAATGCCCCTTAACCCAGTTGAAATTCATTTTTAAAACCTAAAGAAATCTTATCCATTGATCTGATGTGGAGATTCAATCTTGACTATTCATCAAAGATCTGGGATTTGGAGAAATCATTTCAAAAATTGGGCATTTTGGAAAATCCTGAAAGTGATGTTGAAGTGAACTTTCCGATGAAAAGTTCCAAGTCGGCGAGGGATGTCAATCTAATGGAGGTAAAGCGATAAGATATGGATTGTAGATCCATCGTGATTTATTCCACTAATCCTATTGAAAATTTGGAGTTTAGAAATATCCATGGAGGAGGGGTAGAAGGAATTTCTGATGAGAAAATCCTGAATATAAAGGTCTAAGAGAACCAGAGGCATAGATCTACTGGAAACACAGCCAATAAGATCTGAGCCATTGATATTATTGTGGGACCAACTCGAATAGGAGAACCTTGTCAGAGGTAGAGGTGGGTTAAGTTCCAAGTGGATCTTATATCTGCAATATCTCTGATCGTTAGATGTGAGGGTCCAATGAGCATCGGATCCATCGGAAGATTCTGATTTGTAAGGAACTTCCTGAGGGAACCACGAGGTTGTGAAAAGGAGGTATTTTCCAATGGTGAGAGTGTGAGTGGGCGAGAACCGTTGATATTCTTAGGATTCAATCTAATGAGATCTCATCCATGTATCTTACCATAGGCCATGTTATCGTGCATTTTGTACTTTCCCAAAGCCAAAGGCAAGTGGGTACTAAATTGGTGTAATAAGGAGGATGCCCTATCACTGTCACCTAAACAAGACACCTCTTTCTATTTAGGTGTAGTACCCTAGGGGAGACATCCCCAGTGACCTGGGGTTTTGAGAAGGCTAAGGAAAGAGTATCAAGAAAGTCCCACCCCTCTCACAGGTCACTCTAATCAAAGTTCCAAGGGTTTTAATGAGATGAAGCAAAATAATAATTAAGTGTATCTACCCAGAACAAGACAACAAGAAAATATGATATGTGCAAGTACCATATGATGTTAGTGCTTCATAAAACCATAGAATTTTGATAAAATGAACAAGCTGATATAAAAGTTGAAGCAATGTAAGTGTTTATAACATAAATATATATTTAGAAACAGCTACACAATTATGCCTCAATAGTGCTTCAAAAATAACAAGAAATGATAGCATAAAATTGACAAAATGATAGTGATTGTCAAAAGCATTGATGGAAATGTATTATCAGCTTTAAATCTTGATTTTAAGATAATTTTTTTGTTGTTATAGATGGTTGTAGAAATATTTTACAACAGTGGAAAATTATTTAGTAGGTTAGTCTAATCTAAAGTTAGAAATAGTTAGTAAAGGTCTTAAGGTAGATGGTTTAAGAGTTTGTTTGGTCAATCAATCACTTGCAAGTTGTGAACTAGTGCCTTTTAGGGTAAATGGAGTGAAAGTTTGCAGTGGCAATTCTTAGAGGAAAACAACAAATGATAAGAAGGGTAAGATGATTGAGGTGTTAGTAACCAAAGGCCTCAATATCTAAAATCCTAGAAGGAAAAAATGTGATGCAGGAGCATCGTCAACAAGCATACGTGGAGAGACAACTCAGCGCCTTAGCACACCTTTGAAACATTCGGAATCTTAAACGTTGGTGTTTCCTGCAAATATTTTTGAAATGATCGAAAACTGAAGAAGATAAAATGCTTGGGAGCTGAATGATCACGAATGATCTAGGAGTTTCACTCCTAGTCTTGAATGTAATGGAACTTAGGTAGCAGTTAGGTTTTTTTCGAGAAGACGAGTAGTCGGAGGGAACCCTAAAAACCCTCTGAGATAAATAGAGGTGTTGTATGCTCGAATGAGGCTGCTACAAGTTAGTAGGAGATTGTTATGATTTAGTTGTTGCTGAGTTTTTAGTTCTTGTTTTATCATGGATGTA
>JASDQU010370579.1:101491-118736 GCA_032191745.1 Picea mariana | reverse complement strand
GGCATGGGTACCCTGGACCATGTCCAGGGGCCCTAGACATATCTAGGGGCTTTTATCTGCTTGGTCCCAGACCAAGAACCCCAGTGGTATACTGGGGGCCCTAACAAGGGTCTTATGGCACTGACTGTTTGGTCCCAGACCAAGTACCCCAGGAGTGCACTGGGGGCCCTAGATCTCTTCTAGGGTCTTAGCCATCCTCCCGGAGAAATGGCTCTCGCAGCTGCTTATAAATTTAACACAACCTTCTGATTTGCATACGTCTGTAGGGTGGTTTTGATGGGTCTTTGCTGACTGTATTCATGTATATTCTCTTTGGAATATAAACACTTTTTTCTCCAGAAAAAAATGATATTTCATTAAGTCCAAAGATGACTTGCCACAGTCATCGATTTCATGTAAGAAGCTTTGTGTTGACTTTCAGCAGGGCTCTAGATAAAGATGTCCAAGCGACCAGGAGTGAGATTAGTCTTTGACTAGTACAAAGGTTTCAAAGATGGGCAAGCCAGAATTTGTTTCCACTGACTTGTAAGGATTTTTTATGCATAAAATCTAGTTTATCTCACGGCAGTTGATATTTCCATGAAGTTGAAATTGGCTTACTTACGCATGGGCTTAGGTTAGCTTGCTACAAAACTCGACCTAGAAAGAAGTAAATCTCATCCACAGTATCCAACAACTTGTGGGACCAGCAAGACCAAGCATGGAAACTATGAGGCAAAATGCAACCAGCCCAACCCCTTTCAGAGTTGCCCTTCGTTCATCATTGAGGAACTCGACTGCTGATGAGGCAGACCATAACAACGATCGATCATTTCAACCTTTCCCGTTTCTAAACTTCTTCTAGCTCAGCCTGGTAGATATAAGGGACTTTCGCCGTGTATGTGCAAGAGAAATGAACCTGATCAAAATTCTGCCTTGCAGAAAGGTCCATTTACAGGCTTTATTAAAGGTTAGTTTTAGTCATACACATATCCAAATGTCAAGCGTTCTCTCTTCATCTTCTACAACTTCTTATCTCACGGTAGCATCAATCTGCCCATCTCCTTCTCAAGGCACATTTGTTTTATTATCTTTGGTTGCCTGCTTGATAGTTTAGGGTTTGGTACCTAGAGAATCCAAGAATAGTTAGAAAGAGTCCAAAAGTTGGCCACTTCCATATTAACAAGGTCTTATTTGGGCATATTCTTGTTGAATATAGGTTATGGACGTCTAGGTAATAGAAGTCTTAGTTTCTCATTCGTAACAGCATTAGGTATATTTACAGACATGACCACTGAGCTCGTCAGGTTTCATAAAATTTAAATAACATGATTGTGAAGGCCATGGAGGGTTTGTTTTCAGGAGGTAAGTAGGCCCACCTTCTATGTAATGCTATTAAGATCTTGGGATGAATCATTTTTTAACAGACTTAGACGTTTAAGTTCAGGTTGGAGTTTTGACTCCTGGGACATACAAATGCCTGTATCAGTGTATACCATTTGTAATATTGCATCTCTCTGACTGTAGAGTGAAAGTTCGTAAATAATCATGTCTTTTGTGTACATCAATTACCATTACTTCAGTTCACAGATTGTAAAATAAATCTAATACCTGTAGCTTATATAGAGTTTGATACACAAACTTATTTGTGCCTGTATATGATTTGTATGGCTTAAACGCTTCTGTTCTATTAATAGAGAACATGTAACCACATCAAAATGACCATCACTTGGAGGGTATTTTATCAATGTAAATAGTACCATGAGACAGGGTGGCTGTGAGACACAGCCACCTGTGTATTTGGAGATGTGGCGTGTAATGCACCAATAGATTTTATGAGGCAACTCACACAACAAAGACCTAAGGCAACTCACACAACAAAAGCTACAAGATGACTATGACCCGCAAGTTGACCTAGAAGTTGTAAGGTTTATGATTCTCCAAGTCCTGGTCAACTTCGGATCACAAGTCAACATTCTTCCCAAGGAAACATGGATCGGGATGGGTAAACCTGAACTTGTTAGATCTAAAAACTTCTTGAGACTCAAATCAACAATTTGTTGAACCAATCAACATTTCAAGAAGCACAGAAACTATCATCATGGGGATACCAACATTTGTCGATTTTGAAGTAATTAATCTGGTCGGAGGTATCCCTGCCTATTCAAAGTTGGTCAGACAACCGAGGGGACCAAAAATGAAAGCGAAAATTTCTTTGGAAAGACAGGATTAAACTCAAAGGGAATGGAAAAAAGATCATCATACCCTTGGATACCAAGGAAGGCAAGTTGTGGACAAAGCCTTCGGAGGAGGAGATCAATGCCAGAAAATTGTACCAAGTTATCCAAGGTGATAGAGATGATGTGGAGCCCAATGCAAAAGGAGAATTACTACACGGTTCCCCCCTATCGATCGATCGAAACTTGGATACAAAACTTTACGAATGGCAAATAGAAAATTATGAGTCGAAAGCGAGAGTGTTGGACAGTCGAAGCTATCCCTAAAAATAGTTTTCGAAAAGAAAACCAAACAGAATCCAAGCCTATTCCCTACAGCCATAAAGCCGACCTCAACTCTACCATTATGATTGAAAGAACGAGATTTGCCATCAATCCACATCAATGAGATGTCCAAGATAGTAGGAGAGCAAGGTCAACTACAGAGCTTGGTGCAGTCGTTCACAGGACAAGTTGCAACATGGTGGGACATGCATGCACCTCGCCTACATACTTGGACAGTGTCAACCACATTTTGTCAAGCGTTTCGATGGAAAGAAGTTGTTAACCACAACTAGTATACCCAAGTTTAAGCCAGAGTTCGATCCTCTCACCCACGTTGAAGACCGTGAGAGGGAATGGAGAAGAATTGAATACAAAGATGAAGGAGTATGGCCTCACATGTTCCCAAACACATTGGATGACTTGCCTTACAAGTGGTACGAGATTGAAGAGGCATGGGATAAAACATATACCTAGAGAGAACTTAAAGAAAATTTAATCAAAAACTTTGCATTTAACACAGACTTGTTAGACAAACCTACTATGCGATTCATGGAAACAAAGTTTGGTCTAAAGAGAGTGCCAAAAACCGAAATAAAATAAAAAACTCAACTGCAAGTCTACTGATTGCGCGGGAAACACAATTCCACCACACGAACCGCACTCATTACACGAAGCATGCCATCGAAATCATCACCACACACGTGGACAATACAACAACTCGCATCGAATTTCTATAAATACTACCAGCATGAATAATGAACCCTCCATAGAAATAAAAAGCCCAAAGTGCGAAGACAGAGGAAGCAATCCCTGACAAGATTTTCAAACGCTTCCCTCTACTGAACAAAAGAACTCTTGGGGGGTCTTGCCCCGCCAAAGATTGAAGTCACCATGTTATTCAATCTGGAAGAGCATGTCTCTATTTCAAGAAAAATGAAGCCTGCACAACGTGGGCTTCAGACCAACAAGATGTTTGATAAACAATAAGCATCGGGACTAAAACCCCAATGGAAGCAATTAACAAGCAATGCCTACGAAAGCATTGGCTTAAAGTCACGAAATCGACTATCTTCGACGACAAATGGAGAGTCAAAACCTCTCCCCTTAGAAACACAGGAAGTTGAAATGCCCTTGACAAGGTGCAATTCAAACGAAGGAAACTCCGAACTAGCCCAATGAATTGTGGTGCAAAAGACATTAGAGGGCAAAGTCACAGGCTTAAACCCACAAAAATTCTGGGGCACAAGTGACGAGAGTGGTGATAGGGTAGTACTTGTCGTCAACATTCAAAAGAATGTTCATCTATATCAGTTGTGTGGAGGTATTCCACTACCTATGAGTTTTCCCTATTGACTCAACTAGTGATGAACTTGCCCTAGTGTTGAGGAAGAACCCATCTCCTGTGACTTTACTTCCCACAGGATGCAACATAACCAAACAAGTAGCATGCACCACTAGCAACCCTGCCCAAACTTCGGGTACAAGCTTTTCAACCAAGCGCATCGACTTGTCAACCTGAGCCACCACCAGAGTTAGTTCAAGAAACACTAGCCAACTCAGTTCCAACAGCGCCAACACCACTAGCAAACATTTCAGCAAAACACATTTTGTAATTTTGTCTAACTCCAAACTCCCTCTTCTTTGGGACAAACAAGGATTTCAAGGTGGGGGGGATGTTGGAGGGCTTAGTTGACTAGGCCAGTCAATCGACCAAAGTAATATGTCAGTCGACTGCAAAGACAAGTCGACTAAGTAGTCAAGTCGATCGACCGTCGATACAAATCAACCGACCAGGGTAGTTAAAGCAGTTGTAACTACCTGTCATTAATATCAATGTATAAATAGATGTGATCATGGATGTAACAGAGAAGAGAGTGCTTGACTTGTTATAATAAAAGACTACCTATTGCTGGTTCCACAACTACTTTTCTCCTCTATCTTCTTCTATGTATGCATGCTTGTATGTTACTGTAGAGTGCTTCTGTATATTATGTTGTGTATGTGCACTATTGATAAATTCCTTGTGTAATCCCTTAGATTACAACAGACATGCCCAATATATGTGCTAAGATGCCCAACAACAATGTCAATGCTATCCACTATTGCACCAGTACATGAAAGAAAGTCTTGTAATGAACAGAAAAAAAAAATTGCAAATGTATGTATATTACAAAGGTACATTTCATCTTTTGACAATCATCTCAAGCTTGCAAATTACACTAAGTTGGTATTAATGCTGTATATCTCGTCTCAGGGAAAGTATCGCTGAGGGTCTGGAATGTAACTTCTCGGTGAAATCAGAAGAAAATATCAGAATATCTCAGAAAATGTCGCAAGACGGGTCTAACTCGGAATATCTCGGAATATTTCCAATATATTGGACAAGTGTTTAACTCGGAATTTATCGGAATATCGGAGATATATCGGAGAGATATACAACACTGGTTGGTATTATTATTTTCTTGCAGCAGACATCCTAAATCACATTTCTATCCACCCTGCTCTTTCCACATGCCAACCACTAGCACACCCAGTTCAGACTATATGGAAGAAAGTGTCATGTGAGGTATGCAAGCAATTATATGGAAAAATTATATTTGATCTTGATAATCATCTGGAATCTGAAAATTCCACCTAGTCAATATAACTATATAATTAGAAAGAAATATGCCCTTTTATCTCTGTAAAGTTAATTCACAGAGTATTTCATAAACTCCAACAGCATTGATAAATGCAAAAAAAATAACAGAAACGAGAGTATACAGATTCCAGAATATAACATAGACTCCAACAACAATGAGTTCGCATTACCATGCAGATTGTGCTACATTAATAATCAGAATTAAAACACCAAACCTGTAGATATTGAAAGTAGTTATCGTCCAGTAGTAAATAAAGAGCATATAATAGATCACAGTCATAACACCCATTCCCTATAGCATCTATACAAAAAAATAAGAACAAGAGCTCAATCAAAACCATGGAGATTGTGCTACATTATATAATCAGAATTAAAACATTCAAATTTCAAACCTGTAGATATTGAATGTATTTAAATTTTATAGTCCAAGTGTTAGATCACAGTCACAACACCCATTTTCCCTATATCATCTAAACAGAAAATTCAAAAAATAGATCTATTCACATAAACCTCTAGTACATATTTCGCAAAGCATAGCTTCAGATACCACATCTACCATCTACACTCTCCATGTAATAGCCACAAAACAAAAGTTCCAATGAATAAATGAACATTTATGAACTCTGTGTATTGGGAGAGAAGCAAGACACCAGCTTTGGTATATGCCTTCCATTTACTTTGGCAATCAGAAAGTTGTCATCTACCTGCATAGCAAGATTGGAATCAAACTTTATTCCAGAAAAATAAAATCTTATAGAAGAGGGAAGTCAATTCAAAAATATTTTCCTTTTTTTGAATGGAGAGAGCACAGGCTTATATCTCCAAAGTTTTACACCACAAAATCAGAATTAAGGCATACACAGATAACAAGTTCACCAATTAAATAATTTTGATACCAAATTATAAGTTATCCCAACACATCTCTATATATAGTTGGAATGTAATCTTGTTCACTTGAGTATCAGCCCTGTATTATAATAACTAGACAGTTTCATGTATTATACATAGAGTTGAGATATCATATTTATCAGCTCGTATTTAGAAGCTTACCTTCTCCTCCAACTGCTTCTCTTGGCCACACATAAACAGCATCTCTTTAGAATGAATCTCTTCGGTCACTAGGCGGCACAGGCTCTCTTCGATCCTCGGGTCGCACATATTCCCTCCGCTCCCCCTGCACTGGCTCTCTTCGTTCATATGGTGGCCTATTATCTCGTTGTTCTCCCTGCATTGTGTCTCTTCCTTCCATAGGTCTGTAATTATCACGCCCTTCCACAGGCCTGTAATTGTCTCGTCCTTCTGTTGGCCTGTAATTGTCCCGTCCTTCCGTAGGCCTGTAATTGTCTCGTCCTTCCATTGGCCTGTAATTACCCCTTCCTTCCATCGGCCTGGGTCTATAATCTCGACGTTCTCCCTGCATATTGTCTCTTCCTTCCGTGGCCCTGAAATCTCTTTCCCTGTCAAATCTCGGCCTATCATAGTTTCTCTGCCTGGGTCTCTCACTAGGAGGCCTGGGTGGATTAGGATCGGGTGTTATTACCCCATTGTTGTATCTATCGCCTGAGTAAGAATTCATTTTGTCAGTAACAAAGCAGCACCTGTATTACTACTTACCCGACTGTGATCATTGACGTTTAATCATTTATAACTGAGTTGTTTAATTACTCGTAAATTAGCTGTTTAATAAAAGAACTGAAGTCCTAAAAGCCCAGTATTTATTGCTGAGCATGTTAAAATTAAATTATTAAACATGAACACAAACAACAAACTAAGCATACAAATAAATTATATTCTCACTCATAAACAAGCTGTTTAATCAGTCATAACTGAGGTGTTTAATCATTTATAACCAAACTCAGAAATGAATTCCTAAATGTGACCAATTTTTATGAACCTCTTTAAAAAAATCTGAATTCCTAAATGTGACCAATTTTTATGAACCTCTTTAAAAAATCTGAATTCCTAAATGAACGTTTTTTAAAAACATCTTTAATAAATTTTATTCTGAGAGAAGAGATTCTATATACCAAATAGGTTTCAAAGCATGTAAAAAAATAAACACAAAAAATACAAATAAACTGTAATCTCATAAAAAAAATATAGAAATAAACTATATTCTCACCTGCAAATATACCAAGTTCAGGGTCGCCATATCCATCAGGAAGCACCCAGTTAACAAGAGGCTGCTCTGAAATCAATATGAAGTCTGTCAATACGAGACCTAGAAGAAAGGTAGGTAGTTACGACAGAAATGTAAACAGTTTGACAAACTTGGTGGGTGATTCAAGTGGGATGCACATACACGGTGATTCAAGTGGGATGCACATACACATACCTTTTAGTCTTTCTGATGTGGCTTCATCTATATTACATTGAAATCCAGTGTATACAGTGGTACTCAGGGCATATATTTTCTTTTTGGCCTCCTCTTCACTGTAATCCATGAAGGGTGGGCACTTGTAAGAAGTTTGAATAGCATGGACAGTCCAAACCAACTCTTTAAAAAGGATATGAAGGATATGCACTTTGATTTTCAGCAAGCTTGCAACTAAAAATGAATCATAAAAACAGCAATGACATGGAAGGAGATCTATAAAACAGGCATGCACCTCTGAGGATGTTATGACAGTAGGACGTTAAAACTGTGAAAGAAGATACTATCACAACAAACTCGAGAATTGCATCACAAAGCCACATTTCAGATTGGCAAAGTTTTCCACGCATTTGATACTCATATTAACATGGCAGCGGAACCTCAACAAGAATATGCAATTTGACTTTTAATAAGCTTGCAATTAAGAAAATTTCACAAAAACAACACTAATAAAGAGAGATCCCAAAGCACATATACATATTTAAGGATGTTAGGAAAGTGATGGACAATGGTAGCCCATCGACACGGGAACTTGCATCCCAATGCCGTCGACCTGGCGACTTGCACCCCAAAGGCCACTTTCAGACTGGTTAAGTTTATCACATCAACACGGGAACTTGTATCCAAAGCCCTCACCTGGGGACTCGCACCACAGAGGCCACTTTCAGACTGGTCTAGTTTTTTTGTGTGTAATGCTTTGCATCCAAAGCTCTCGACATGGGGACTTGCACCCCAAAGGCCACTTTCAAACTGGTCAAGTTTTTGGTGAATGTAGTACTTAAAAAACCACCCTGGTCTCACCATTGTCGTTAATGTGAGATTAATACCCTGACACTCCCACTCTTTTTAAGTGGTGTTTTAAATCAAGGAGAATGAAATCCTTCCGAAAGAGGGGGAAATGAGAGGAACGAATTAAGAATACCTGGTAATGTGAGGAATGAATTAAACTGAACAAAATACCTTCCGAGAACAGCAGCAAGGGTTTTAACATAGGTGTCAATCATTTCTTCCCGTGTAGGCCTAGGGTCCTTGGGAAAATCCAGAGTGATTAGCCAATGCTTGCAGTCCCGTAACTCCGTCCATGATCTGCAGCGGACCAACAGATGACGCCACGGTGGGCATGGACGCCCGTCAAAACCAGACAACTGGCCGTATCCGAAAAGATGCTCCAATGATGATGATGGTGACGATGCTCTTGTTAATGTTGCCAAACCAGAAGAACAAACATCTGTAAAGACAGAAGAAGATGAATTTGATGTGGAGATTGCTCTTGCCAAGCTCAAAGTGCATCGAAGTCGACCAGCTGCTCGGATCGCCATGGATGAGTCGAACCCTGCAGAGGCTCTCAGTTGGGGTTTAGGGTTTACAGCTAACGGAACACGGATTCACAGGTTAACTCTTTCATTTATTCTTACTATTTGGAACGATTTTTGGCCCCCAATAATAATAATAATAACAATAATAATATGTTCGTTTTAATTTAAAATTTAAAATATATGTAGAGAGATCTTAACTCTCAAATGTTGTTCGGTATTTGGTTAATTCCATTTTAAATTGGATTTTTAGTTTAAATCCCCTTAAGTTGAGGTTGAGGTTCCATATCAATAAGAATATTGGCTTTAAGTAAAAATTTAAAATATATGTAGAGAGATGGTCTAATGGGTTAACTCAATATGTTGTTGGGTATTTAGCTAGTTCCATGCTAATTGGTCCCAGTTTGAATCCCCTTAAGTTGAGGTTCCATATCAAGAGCGCCTAGTTTGAATCATCTTATCCCCATACCAATAATGTATGTGTATACTTGATGAATGGTTAAAAGCCAAAATATTTTAATATGTAAAATGGTACATTGAATAATAACAAAACAATACATCACAGGTGCAGAAGGAGAAGGACAAAAGAATGNATTTGTTTGGCATTTGATTAGTTCCATGTTAAATTGGTTTTTAAGTTTGAATCCCCTTAAGTTGACGTTGAGGTTTCATATCAATAAGAATATTGGCTTTAAGTAAAAATTTAAAATATATGTAGAGAGATGGTCTAATGGGTTAACTCAATATGTTGTTGGGTATTTAACTAGTTCCATTGGTCCCAGTTTGAATCCCCTTAAGTTCAGGTTCCATATCAAGAACACCTAGTTTGAATCATCTTATCCCCATACCAATAATGTATGTGTATACTTGATGAATGGTTAAAAGCCAAAATATTTTAATATGTAAAATGGTACATTGAATAATAACAAAACAATACATCACAGGGTGCAGAAGGAGAAGGACAAAAGAATGGGGGGTTATGACTCTACCAAAGGGAAAAGAAAGGGGGCTTAGGGGCCATGGAAAAAATAATATTATTTCGTTACTACTATAAGTTCTTTAACCTTGACCTTATTAAACCTTGTTTTATTTATGGTTATCCTAATTCCTTTAAACCTTGAAATTTAGCGATCAAAGAGAGATACATGTACTTCTCATGAAGGTACGTGATCTCTCCCATGCATGAAAATATATTTCATGATTTTTGGGCATGCAAGGGATTATTCGTGTTCTTTCTTCCTGGGGTTTTTCTCTCTAAGCTTAAGCTTCTATATTACAACTATAATACAATTATAGAAAATTGTTGTCATGAAACCATGAGGGAATTGTGACTGTGTGTATGGGAGTTATTGCTATTGAGGAAAATTAATTGCATCAGATAATCCCTAGAATCCTAGCAACAAGATTTCCTGGGCAATCTGTGTTGGAGCTCTAGAGGGAAGTGGGATAGCTTGAGGGACTGCATAACAGACAAGGGGATCTCATTCCTTGGGTTGTGCATGCTAAGGGGAAAGAGAGTTGGTGGTTTGGGATAGTTCTAGGGGTTAACAAACTGAGAATTCTAGAAACTAGTTTGTGTGAAGGGAACTAGAGCCAGCCATAGGTAAATTAGTTATTGTGGATTCATAGTCTTGGCATGGGATGGCATTTGTTGCATAGAGATTAAGTGCAACAAAGAGCCTATGGTTGGGTGGAATGTTCTTCTTCTACAATTAGTTGGTGGTTAATTTCTAGAAAGATAAGTGTTCATGATTTATTTATGAATATGTTGAATTAATGTTGTTTCTGTTATTAATTGGATTTTCTAATTTGTTTGAATATGTTTGTATGTTTAGTCCTACATCTGTAACATGGTGTCATTTTCCATTGAATGATTTAATTATGTTTGCACAAGTCTGCATTATCATTCATGCATGCATTGATTAATTAATAGTAGGATAGTGAGGAAAGGTACCAGAGTAACAAATTTGGAGTGGAATTGATGGTTATGTAGTACCATGTAGCCTCAATTGTAACATCACCAGTCCCAAGCTTAGCCACACCACACAAACATTATTTTCTATGATACCATTTTAATTAGCAATATTCCCTGCATATGAATACAATTATGTAGTCCTAACAGTATACCATTCATGCATAAATATGTACAATTAAAACATGCATAATTAGCATAAACATATATACAGTAATTGGCACATAAACACATATAAAAGAGCACTTGTCTTTTAATGTTAAATCACCAATTGCATGTAGACCTCAGACATTCCTCCTAGCCATAGACTATATTGTTCATATACTCTCAATAGTTGGGGTTATGACTCCATCAGGGCAAAAACTCTTAAGCCAAACTAAGGTCTGACAACAGCTCAACAAAGACAGGCTCAGGTGCCAACTTCAACAATGGTTCCCAACTCACAACCTCTTATTCCCCACAACCTATCCCACCCCAGGAAGTGTACCCCTTCTCTGCTCAACAGTCCTTTGGTTGTCCCACTTCTCTTCCAGGGCTTCATCAATAGGTCGGCCAAGAAGTCTCAAAGCTCTATGGCACCTGGAACACAAGGTTGCTCAAGGACCCTAACACCCACTAGCCTAGCACACAGGGAATCATATCCCAAGAATTCTCTCACCTAGAGAGATTGCTCCTCAGACCTGACAACCTGCTTCTTTAACCCAAAGCACCAAGGATTTACAAGGTAACCAACTTTAGCTTACACTCCAACAAAGGTATAGATGATGGATGGAATTAGTGATGGACAACATGCTAGAATGAATGGCCAAGAATGAGAGTTCCATTGAACTCCCCACATTATATATGCATGTGCCCTTTTTTACACTTGGCACTCAAGGAACTCACTTGTTCCCCACTTGTAATTCATTCCCTTTGTTGATTTTTCAATAGTCAAGGTTAAGCATGAAGTTCATTCCATTTTTAGCATTTAACCATAACAATAAATGTTGCAGCAACCAAGATCACAAGAAGAAGCACCATGCACAAGAACACAAGAAGTATCATGGGAAACCCTTCTCAACAAGGGAAGAAAACCCAGCCAAATCCTTTGCTATATTCCTTAAGAGAAATACCTTCACTACCAAGATAAACTCTAGCACACAAGACGGTGCTCAAACCCTAGAAGACTAGCACCCAAGAGAGGTGCACACTTTTCCCAAGAAGGTGTACTTGCTGAAATTTCCAAACTCACATGAAATATATGATTCATGAATGGGGAATTTACCTTTACTTATACTAACCTAAACTTGTCAACAGAAGTGTCTATTGGCACAACAAGGCCGACCTCACTAGCTTATAATATAATTAATATTAACCAGATTAATTATATGTTACATTAATTACTAGTCACATTAAGGTGGGGCCGACCTGTACCCTTTATATTACAATTAGGGTTACAGGCGGGTCTGACTCTTGAACAATATAGCAAGGGATCTGATACACCCACTAGTGCTCATCCACTAGGGGCACATCCATAGGGATATCCATATCTCTGGCCAACTACATTACACAGAAGAACCAAATCTTCACACGCTCACCTGTGCTTGTCCACGGGCACGTCCACTCTACAGATCTTCTTTCCCACTGCCTCACACAGGAGAATCATCTGCAGTTTCTCGTCAACTCTGTTGCTCAGAGGAGGCTAATACATCATCTTCATTTCTGTTCACATGACGATGCACCCAGCACTTTGGGATTTCACACGTTCACCTTGTGCTCAGCCACATGCACGTCTAACTTAATAGATCACCTTTCCCACTGGATAATCATCTAGAGTTCTTCTCAACTCTCTAAATGGAGGAGGTCATCTATATGTTCTAGCTCTGTCTCAGGTAGGAACCACGTACCCTTCTTAGGGGCTTTCTCTCAGGTTTGTAAGCTGGAGAAAGACTCACATAGCTACAATGATCCACATATCATAGGTTTGTAAGCTGGAGAATGTCTCACATAGCTGCAATCATCAACACCCTTCACTTGGGAACTTAGGATAACATCATAATATAAAGACTTGAGACTTAGGAATAATGTCATTTTATTCATTGGCTTAAGCCCCCTTTACTTAGACCCTCTTCCTCAAGCCCTTAGCCCTCTTTCCCTCTTGTGGAGTCCTAGATCTCCATACTCTTTCGTCTGACTTGGTCTACAGTAGTGATTTATTTTATTAATAATATGAGTGATTACATATTACAATGACAGGTTCGTTGGCTTTTTAGCATCTAGGTTTTTAGTCACACAAGAATTTTGGCCTCAAAACATCCCATCTCACTAGCCTATAAAACATATGTGCATTTACAAATGGGGTTCAGCCTAGGTGTATTACATTCCCCTCCCCCTTATTTGTGTGTTGTCCTCAATGCATTATATACACATGTACAAACAAAAATCTTCGAACAACTCCAAAAGATGCAGGTACTCCTCTCGTATGGCATCCTTGTGCTCCCAAGTTGCATGATCGGGACTGTAACGGGTCCATTGGACCTCACTCGCTCCATTCCCTTGTCATTGAATCTTATTTCCTTCTAGTGCTCTTCTTTCCAAGTGTCCACTTCATGTCTTCATTCTTCAGTTGTAAGGCTTTTCCCTCTATTTCACAGAGTTACCTCAAGCAAGAATTTCAACTCATTGTTCTTTCTTACACACTCTCATGATTATAGCCACCATGTCATATGCATTATTGAGTTGCCTCTTCCTTGTTGCATTCACCCTTCCAAGCTCAGGCATCCCTTCACTATTACACAGTCCTTTGACGATCCATATTGCCAAGGCTTTCACACACAAGGAGGCGGCCAACTCATTACGAAACCCGCACTAAGGATCTGCACTTTGTGGCAGTCATAGGGCTCCAATGTCCAAACAACAACCTTTATTCCTGAACTTTCCAGCTTCAATAGCCATCATCTCATCTGTGACACATACATACAGTCATTATGAGATAATATCATAGCAATTTCACTTAGAAAATCAAATTGTTTTTATAAGGAAATTGAAATTTTTCCCAAGTATGAGATTCCATCTCACAATTTCTTAGTTGTTGTAGCAACAAGCATCGGTCTTTCTTATGGCCTATAGCATTTCCATGCTTGAGACCAATTTTTCCTGCAATACTCCCAACTTGCATTCAGTCAAACAGATTGTCAGTATCACATGCATAATATATTTTTATGGTAATATTTACAAAATCTCACAAAGTGATCTCGGAATTGTTTACACTTAACAATTCAATCACTTCTATCAATCCATTTATTAAATGGAATGAAATTATCATTCCTTGCACATGTATTATTAGTAACCAAGATTTTCCTTCTTCTCACTATCATTATTTCATTACTTTGTTTCCCTGGCAGAGCTTTCCTATAGTCCATCCTCGTGTGACTACTTTAACCTACAACTCTCTCATTGCAATATCTAACAGCTCCTGAAAGGTTCTCAACTTCATGAGTTAGTAATCATCACAACATTTCAGTTGTTAGCATAATCATTTCTACAAAATATAAGATATGCTTGCATTCATCCAAAATGCATTCAATAAATGCCTTCAAGCATAAACTGCTCTATCTTAGCATGCATATGTGTAACTCTACCACTTGCACACTTTCATGATTTATTCATGCATACCTATTCAATGCACCCTTGCATTGATTTCAGAATGCCCTTTATCAAGTCATGCATCCCACCATGGTGAATTGGAAGGTATGGCCAATGCCTTGACACATCATCCATACACTTCTTATTGCTTGTTCAACAATTTGGATGCCTTCCTTTTCAACCCAAACACAACACCAAGAACGCAATTCTTTGGTTCTCTTTAGTGTTGGCAAAAATGTTGCAGTCCAAACACCAATTATAAGTAGGAAGACCATTGGATACTTGGGTGACACTATAGCCTTTTCATATCCAACCATGTCATGGCCTCATACATGACTAGCTTTGTTGGCATTCATTTGTATACCAGGATTATATCCCTTGACTTGTTTTGGTTATTACCTCATAACCAACACATTCTTGAAATGTTATTGTGTCCTATGAATGCGTTCAAAAGCTAACCAGCTTTTATAAATATCCCAGGCCTTCATCCTTTACCACACCCAGTGGTACATTGTTTCCATTAATGCATTCAAATCATAAAATAATGTCACTTTATAAAATAAATTTTGGTTGAGGGAATTCTTACCTAATTTCCCTTCAACAATTTTGCAACACAAATACATCAAATTCATACCTGCATAATTGTCATTTAATTTATTGGATGTTACATGATTAACCAGTATATGTAGGAGCTACCATGCATCCTTAACCAACCTCTCAATCAACATTTCATCTTCCTATTGCTTCCTTCATATTAATGACTTCCATACACAACAACATCAATACTTTTTGCCATGCAATATCTCCTTCTTTCATGGCACAATACCATCATTAACAACTTTAATAGTCATATATAAAAATAGACTACTCCTAGTCTACAACATGTTATATATGTCTTAAAACAATTCCACATGCACTAATGCATGTCTATATGCACTAAGAATGCATCCTTAACATGCCCAAGAGTGCACATGCATTCCATGGTTGTCCAATAAGCCACATCATAATTGTTGCTACAGAAATTGCATCAACCTCTTTCATCATTTACAACTCTCTTTGTTGTTCCTGACTATCCTCGAGTCTCATTGGGTTCATGTATCCTTTTGTTCTCTTACTGAAATCATTGCACATAATTGTTTGCTTCCATGAGCACTTTTCTAGCCAAATCATACTTGGCCACTTAACATTTTATGCCATATACTATGTTGATATTAAATTTTCAGCATTCCTCTACTTCTTGGATCCATCTATCCCAACTCTATCTTGTTGAACTCTTCAGCACTTGTGGTTCCTTGCACCATTCTCTTCTCCTTTCTTACTCACTCAGCCTCAAACTTGTCTTCCTTAGTCAATCTTTCTAGCATACTATAATTCTACACAAATGTCTTATTTTTCCATCTTCATAGAGACTACCTTGGAGGAGTCAATTTATTTTTCATCCCATTGTAAATTCTATTCGTACTTCCAGCTTTCTAGTACATCACCAATGGCTCCTTTCCACTTGAGATGGGTTCTTTTCAGGTGCCATCTCTTTTGCATACCATGTCAAGCATAGAACCATTTTCTTCTTCATGGATCTCTTAATGATTTCCCTTCTAAAAATCACCTCCCTACTTGAATCCTTTCGACTTGTCCTCCTATTCTGTTGAAGATTGAGTAGATTCAGAAGATATCCTTATTATATTTGACCAATAAAAACCCTAAATAATGTTATTATATTATATTTATTAAAATGGCCCTATTGTGCCTTTGTAAAAGTCGGCCCTATTGTGCCTTGACAATTAAATGTAATTTAAGAGGGTAAATTGACAGGTCAGCCCAGACCCTAATTTAGGGAGGCCATAATACTATTTATAAGGGAGGCTAGTGCCTCACTTGATCATCCACTCAATGAGCTCTACAACAAGAAAGAAAAAGTGTGCAAGTCTTGGAGGAGTAGTTGCTGCAACTGGGGGTGATGTCATAGAGGGTTTTTGGTCTATCTCTTGGTATCTCTTGGTTAAGTGGTGTGATACTCTTCCTAGTGAAGGAGCAAAGGAGGATCTTCTGCTTTATTAGTTCTCTGTTGAGAGAGAAGAATTTTCCTTGGTTGGCTAATCTATATTGAGGAAGTTTACTGGGTTTTCTCCCCCTAGAGGGTTTCCCATGATAATCTTTGTGTCTCTCTTGTTTCTGTGATTATCTCTTTTTCAGTGATCTTATATATGCAACCAATGTGGTAAATGATTGTAATAAGAAAAGAAGAACTGTAACTGTTAGTTGTATAAGTAAAATATCAACATGGTATCAGAGCAGGCTTGAAAGAGACCAACTCGCAGTTTATAAGAAGTGGCTAGCCTCAACACTCCCTCTCCAAAATCCAGTTTTTAGTATTGCAGTTGTTGCAGAATTAGGGTTTCTACATAAACCTTAAAGGTGACATTTTCACTATTCGAGAAGGACGTTGGAGAAGTACACCTAGGACCTCACCCTAGGAGCTCATCTAGTCCTTGGATCAGAATTATGAGATTGGAAAGTTGAAAAATTAGAGTTTCCTCATAAACCCTAAGTCTGGTTGCAGTTGTTGCAGATTTTATGACAGATTTCATCCTTTACTCAACAATCTCTCTGGTAAGGTCTAAATCCCTCATCCTGAAAAGTTATTTATTTACTTGTTCCGGGCAGGATGACTGCCAGTACCAAGCTTGACAAAAATCTTGAAGGAGTCGATGGCTTCCAAGCATGGAAGTATAGAGTGATGCTCATTCTAGAAGAGAATGACCTTGTAAGTTTTGTTGAACAAGATATTGAAGAACCAGAGGAAGATGTGGTCAAAGCCAAATATAAGAAGGATCTGAACAA
>JASDQU010370579.1:15566-41075 GCA_032191745.1 Picea mariana | reverse complement strand
ATATGAGAGATGGGATTCCTTTGAAGGGTGAATATGGGTCTTTAGGAAACCCACAATCAATTGTTAGGAATCTACTAGTTATTGTGAGGGGGTTGGTGATGGAGGGTGGCACCAAGGGTAGAAAGTGGAGTGGAATCCTAGAGGAGGTTGAACATTAAAATAAGGTGTATAAGTCTGCATATGATATTCATAGTTATAATTTGAGGTCCAAAAAATTGGTCATGGGGGGATCAAAGGTGTGTGTTGAAGGAGGATTAGGTCCTTTGGAAGGGATACAAGCAAGGGGATATGGTCATGGTAGGACATATTTCATCTCCATTAGATAATACAAGTCTCATTGTGAGGTCTTGCGATCTATAATCTGTCGTGGATATTCCACTAGAACATTTCATCACAACAGATCTTATAATATTATGAAATCTTAGACTATGCAAATTACTTTATTAGATCCCATAATACTTATTACTTACTTATTGCTTGAAATTATGAAAATAAGTGAAATATTAAAACAAAAGGAATGAGCAAAATAAAACACCATCCACATAAATGAACACAATATATATATTGGGAAACCCAGTATGAGAAAAAAACCAACTTTAAGGTGAGGCCTATGCTTTGCTCTCTTTTCTTCAAATGCAAATGTAAAGAAAGAGGCACTCACTCTGGAGTTGCCTTTGACATTGTGGCCTGTATGGCTGCTACAAAATATCTCCTCCTCTGTTATGTTCTCGAAATACTACTCCTATATACCCTACTCAACTATGGAAAAAACACAATGCTAAAGATTGGAATCCTTTCTCCTCCTAGCAGCCCAATATTTAACATAGCTCGATAGTCGTCTAGGGTTAGGTTTTTGACTTCCTCAACCTTCAATTACTGATAAGGTTTGGATGTTCTAAAATCTTCTTGAAATTACACACATGGATAGCCCCATATGTGTGAGTAATGGGGGTTGACGTGGAATCCACTTGTACCATGGCGTTCAATCGGGTAGGTCAACTTGCTAGAGGCATAACTTTTTCATACGATCTTTGATTAAGGTGATCTTGACACCATTGGAAGGGCCTCGATGTGTAGATCAACACTAAGTGCAAGTTTTAGAAGCTATAACCCCAAAATAAATCATTTAATGCCTCAAAATGGATTTGGAAGGTTCCAGACCCCAATTTTCCAAATTAGGACCTGTCATTAAAATGGCCCTGCAAGCCAATTCCTCCATTTTCCCACCCAGAAAGTACTAACATAGATGACAAATTATATGATGATGTTTTTCAGATCATATTGTCTAGTAAGCTACAGTCTTTGGTAGGGACTCTTAAAGGTTATGATACCCTAGTGGAAGGTAAATCATGTTTTTTTTATCCTTAAATTGTTGAGGGTTGGGTCACCCCTCTAAAAAATTGGCCTTGAAAAGGCTTGTGGAGATCCAAAGAACTGGCATATTACTTCTACAATAAACTATAGGAGAAAGGATTAAATTGGTTCTAGAATTAGAAAAATTGCTAAGGGGGTGGGTTTTTATGTTTGTTGACGCTAAAGGTTTGGGCATAGTGTTATTCTCCCATGAACTAGGTAAATAATTTACTATCTTGAACTTATATGGGCCATACAATGATAGACAAGCTTATTGGGAACATATTTTCAAGATGGATATTCTAAGGCAAGAACATGTGATATATTAGAGGGGATTTAAACTTCTCTTTTGGGAGGTAAAAAATATAGTGTTTTGCAACTCAAGTGGACTCATTATCAGACTTGTTTATTACAAGGATAGAGGATATTGGTTTGTAAGACATAGAGACAATAAAGTTGAGGCCAACCTAGAGAAACAAGAAAAATATGGAAGAGTGAATTGCCAAAAGGATTGATAGGGTTCTTGTTTCAAAACCTGTTATGAATTACCGATATAGATTTAGGTAGTGGGTGGCCTTGGAAGGTAAATCTAATCATTTATCGATAGTTTTGGAACTCACTACATTAGGAAAGAAGCCTCCTATCCCTTCTAAGTTAAATCCTACTTGGATCTAAGAAGAAGATTTTGTGTGCATGGTAAAGGGGTTGTTGACTCCCTTTGATGAATCCCAAAGGGAATATGTTGCACTATAGTTTGAAGAAAACTTGAATAAAGTAAAAAAAAATAGTTGTTAAATGGGCCCAAGAGAAGAAGAATAAGGATGAAAAAGAGTTATCAAAGGTGGAAGTAGGTTTGAAGGATTTGTATTGTTAGGATCTGGTTGGTTATCTATACAAGGAATTCGAGGAGAAGGTTAAGCAGTTGGAGTAGAGGAGAAGGAAAACTCTGGTAGATAAGGAGGCTTCTTGGAGGTTGAAAAGAAAAGATCTTTGGCTTTCATTGGGGGATGCAAATACTGTCTATTTTGATAAGTTTGCAAGCCAAAGAAGGAATATTGATACTGTACTGTAGATTTCAAGGAATGATGGACCGATGGTTTCAAGCTTTGAGGATCTAGCACAATCTGGGGTGGATCAATTTAATGAGATATACAAGTAAGAGAACATAACCACCATTACAAAGGTGGTTAATATGAGTTATTTATTTTCGAGATTTGTAAATGAGGAAGAAAACATTAGACTAATGAAGATAATTTCTAAAGCTAAGCTAGAGGAAGTTCTTCATTCCTTTAAAAAAGATAAAATCTTTGAGATAGATGGATGTGTTAGTACAAGATTCAATTATGTCATCAATGAAGAAATTAGTAAGGCCATGGTACCTGATTTGGGCCTACTAGGGACAAAGGGGCTAACTTCTAATTTCTACGGACAAAGGAACAAATCTTGCTGTATGTGAAATAATGGAAAAGAGTTAAAAATAAATCCCCATGTGCCTAAGTCGATCTTAAGAACTTATCGAGGTGAATAATGAGGCTTATCGCGACCCAAAAACCCTCTAAATTGTTGGCAGTGAGACCCTATAATAGAACCACAAGCTAAGACTGAGGGCCATATTGTAACCTAAATTGACTTCGTCAAAATTTAGCATAATCACTCTCTTTAGCAGGCTTCAATTTAACCAGAACGACCTTTAAATCATTCAAAAAATAAGTGGTTATTCCTTCCGATGACCGATGGCCCTGGTGGTCGGTTACATAGTAGAAAGGGTTCTGGTGTCTCGGTGGTCCCAATGGCCGGTTATAGAGCATAAAGGGTTTTGGTATCCTAATGGTGCCAGTGGTTGGTTACATCGCAGAAAGGGTTCTGGTGGGCGGGGTTCCACTGGTCCCGATGGTCCAGTTGACTAGTGGCTCATTTTTCCTAGTGACCCAGTGGAACTTTAATCTAGTGTTTCAATCAAGGTTTTACATGGCCTGACTGCTTGGTGGATTAATGACCCGATGGTCCAATCGCCTAGTGTCACGATCGCTCGGTGGACACATGGAGAGTTCTTTACACAGTCGAGAATATGTTAGGAAGCATGTGAGCTGTGCTATGATTGTTACTAGAAGATGATCTCATAAAAGATAATTGGTGGAATGGGATAGATGGTGGAATACATGGCAAAGACATATGGATAATTTTATACAATAACATAATTTTATTATTAGACAAAATTGAACAACATATCTACCACAGTTGTCAAGACTTTTAAAAGGGCCCTTACCTTCATACTATTATTGAAAATTAGTTCCACGATTCTAGGAAAGACTTCAAGCATTCAATGAGGATAAAAGAAACAATTGAAGAATTATCAGGGGAAAGGACAGAAAGGAGGACTGTGTCCTTTGTAATGAGCTCAAGAGGCCATTGACTGTAAACTTCTGAGTATGAAGGAATCCTCCATGGATTCACTTCTCATTTATATAGAGCCTTGTTCTCTTTCTATTTTCTATATTAAGCTTCTTCGTTTTAATCCCTGTTCTTTTTTCAGATATAATGTAATTTTGATTTGCAGTCTTAAACCAAGCTCTAAATATATTTTCAGATTGACGAAGATAATTTTGTGTTACAAATGTCTCTTATTATCTTCTATTTTGTATAAAGTATTTGTGCATCTATAGAGTAGAGTGAAAGGATTTCAATAATGACTCTTTCTTGCACCTTTAAAAATATTTAAAAATTGTTGCTTGATTACATGAGTAAGTGTTTTTTTATTGAATTTACTGATTGTGCTCAACTCATGCACTTGATTTTATTTTGTTGGATTCATTGTTTAAATGATCAAAAAAATCACTTTCCTTCATCTCATACTAGCAAAGACTGCCTTACTCACTGTTAAGCTTGATATTTAATGTTTTTTTTTTTTCTTCTACCTATCATTACTAGCTATTGTGCTCAATTGAATGAGACTTCATGTCCAATGGAAAGGCCTTTGGTATGATAGGTTTTACAAGTATTTAAATGAGTCACTGTCCATTTCTTCCAACCCTGTTTATCATATTCTTTATCATTTAAATATGACATTTAGATCTTAATATTGAGAGTTGCTGCTTAGTGACAGTGGGCATCCAACTTTCTTGAATTTGAAGAGGGAGCCCCCTTTGGTCCAAGATCCAACTTGTGGCCTAAAGTAGGTTTTGAGATGCCTTGGAATAGTTCCTAAGTATCTAGGAACATCTCAAGGTTACAATGGGCCAAATGACGCGGGAGGGGGTCGATCACCAAAGAGATCACAAAAGAGTCAGATAGATGGCTCACAACGCGTGTCACATCATGGCCATAAAAAAAATTTAACGACCCCTCAACGATGTGACAATGGTTTACTTTTGGACACATGTCAAATTTTGAGTGACATTTCATTGCAAAAAGGTAAAGGGAAAACCATTGTCGGGGGCATGCGATAATGGTTTGTGGTTTGGAAGAAACCACTTGTCGCCCTTGAGGCACGATGCACGCCTGGCTGCTGACAAAGCACCACGTGGCGTTGACATGTCACATTGACCTATCACATTACTATGGACCCTAAGACTAATAAAGGACATATGGGAATGCCAATAGGGCATCCATAGGGACAAACCATCAACTGCCACCTGGAAAAGAGGGACCCACTGGAGGATACCAAAGGCACAAATCAGTGATCTTGAACTTAATGACATGTGGTTTGTCCCCATGCCACATAGATTCACCATGGACCTATACAAGGTCACCATGTGTCCATGGGACCCAACTGACATCACACATGATGTCACTCAAATTTCACACCTTCACCTAATTCAAAGGTTTTCATCAATGGAACAATGATGCATAGTGCACAAAGGGTTAAAATAAGGGAAAAAAGGATCATTGGGCACAAAGAAGCACCATCTCCAAAGCGCCAAGTCAGATTCCTTAGCTTTCAAGAAAACTACAACAACCTCCACATGCACTTCCTCCAATGGTCAAAAGGTAACCCAACAACTCTTACAGTCCCTGCATTCTCTCTTGCAACTTATTTCTATCATTTAATTGTTAAAATGGATACTTTTACAAACCCTAGCAAGTCACAGTCCTCTAAGAAACCTTTAGTTGTGCATGAGCCCCTAAATGACCGAGATGGTGATATTTTTGTCCAGACCCTATCCTTTATCAACCCATGCCAAATCATTTACAATGCCAAGACCAAATGCTAACAATGGCCAAGATTACTTACACTTATGGGAATCGAACCTTGCCCGGTCTAGCGTCCCGTAGACTTCTAATTTCCTCGATATTATTCACTGGTGTGCAACAAATCACCAAGATAATGAGGGTATGGTGATGTCCATAGATGGACATCGAGTTGTCTGCAGTATATCCCGTGAAGCCCTTGCCAAAATACTTTATTTCCTTGAAGCCTCTTATGAGACCCTGGAGGAACATACTTTAGATACCAAATATCAGGAGTTGTCTCAAACTTATAAAGAAAGCATGCTAGGACATATTTTATCCCCTAATACTCCACTACCAACTACCTCACCTCCATTCAAATATGACATGTTCCCTGAAACTACTAGGCAAGCTTTGGTCATTATCTACCAAATCATAGGTTATGACCATGACAGGGTAGTTGATGAGGCTATCCTTGGGGTTTTCTCTCTTCTATTTCCATTAATATCCATGGTCCTTCCTAAGTTTAACTACTTGCAATTCCTGGAGGAATTCATGCAATCTCAACCAGAGACTTCCATAGCATCAAGTCCTTCAGATATCAATCGTACTTTTTATATCTCATCCTCTCCCAAAACCATTCCTACTTTGAGGCTTAGGGAATTAAGATCATCGATGAGACTGGAGACTTAAAGCTAATCAATGAATGGACCTAGAAAATTATAAGACAAGAAAAAAATAGAGGTGTTAGCTTCTATGTAAACAAATACATGAGGGCGATATAAACCCTAATACATGGCACCCCACTTCCCAGAGTCATCCTAGAAATGAGGCACACTCTAGAATTGAGAAAGGATTCTAGGATAGGGGATTGGTACCTATACGAGGACCATACCATCATTAGATTTTATGGTTTTGAACAAGAACTATTTAGGCTCCCTAGTTTCCTGACACCAATAATTATGTCTCTGGAGTATATCAGACAAAGATTGATGGATGATCACTTCTTGTTTTCCCAACAAAGAAAATCCATCACCTTCCCATTGCCATAGGAGGTTTGCCCCTTTTTGGTTCAACAAAGAACAAATTTTGTTGCAATAGAAGAGATGCCGAAACAATTTTATTTTGAGAGAGGGGAAGGGTGGATATATGAACCCCATGGTGTCATTGCTGCAAGAAAGTCAACATACAAGCATCAAACCAATGTCTTATTAGAAAGGATTGAAAACCTATAATCTTGGGAGGAGTTCAAGTATATTCTAGGAAGTGAGACCCCTAGCCCTATTGCCTCATCATCCCAAACCAAGACAGTCCAAAACACTCATCCTATAAAAATATCATTCTTATAACTGTAATCAGGAGTGGATGTGGATGGGAAACAAAACAAAAATCCAAAAGGGGATGAGGAGGAGGATACAAAACATATTTTGGTAGGAAGTTTGGATAAAGGAAAAGACGTGTTGCAAATAACTCAAGGATAGAGTGAATATGAGGGACCAACCTTACTATTGAGCACCTCCCCTCAGTCATGCTATCATCAAGAGCTATTAAGCAAACACTTGCCAGTGGGGAAGCAACAAAAAAGTATCCCTCCTTATTCTCTCACTACTTGGGCATTAAAAGGCACAACAAAGAGATGAAAATGGAGATGTATCCCCAAGCAGGGGGATAGACAACACAAAAAAATCTCCTAACAATAATGGATCATTAACAAGGCACCTTTAATTTTACCTTGTTGGAATCAAAGGTGCCAAATCCCATCTCCCTAGTGGACTATAAAGAAACCCATGTCAAATTCAAGTTGGGAAATGTTCAACCAACTGATCTAATCTAATTTCAATAGCTGGGAAGTGACATGTTTTATAAAGGGGTGCTTCAATCCTTTACTAGTGAGAGGAAGATTAGGGAAATGGTGTACAACATCAACAATTGGATGAAGCAAGAAAAGTTTTCCACTAAGGAAAATCAAACAAAGATAGTAGATATTGAAAAGAAGATCATAGCTCTAAGAATATATCCCAAACACCCCATTATTATGGGAGAGTTGGTGAATAAAAAAGACAATGAGATCAAGGGTTCTAGAAAGAGGCTTAACCTCCCTAAAGCTCCGTATATGTAAACTCCAGAGTTGCAAGCCATCCATGAAGATGAAGAGGAGATCTATCACTAGTTGGTTGAGAGCAAGAAATTCATAGCAAGGTTGCAGAGTTAAAATGAGAATTTACAAGAGGAAAATGAGACTCAGGAATCAACAAACTTAGCTTTCCCCAACATCAAAGTCTAGAATAGAGCAGGACATCTTGGATGACCTAGAAGAAGGCCTAGCTAAAGTGATGGCTGACCTTGTGAAAGAGATGCAATTAGGCACTTTGAGCAACCAACTCAAAAATAAAAATACCAGGGTGATAGAATTAGAGGAGTAAGCAAAGAGTAGAGAAGTCTCGTTGTCTCAAATAAACATTGCCAAGGATGAGGCCCTAAAGGACCTAGACAAATTAAAGACCAAAATTATCGAAAAATCAACCCTTAAAGTAGACAAGCATGTAATTTGGGATAACATGTCCACATTAATATTTGACAAGTGGGCACATTTCTCCCTCATAGGGAATGAGCTGGAGTTACTCACCTTAGCCAAGAAAGACATAACCAGGACAACCAATGAGCTAGAAAATAAGCCAAATTTAGCTAATGAAATCATAAAGTTCCATAAACAACCTGGAACATCTCAAGGAACAACATTTGAAATGGTGTCATTGTTGGGGATGAAATTGGAAGTGATTGTTTCTTGGGGTACGAAATTATAAGATATGATTCTTAATGGTGATCAAGCCTCAGACACCTGGTTGTTAATCCTTCAACCGGTGACTCCACAGAAGGAAATCTAGCATCTACAAGAAGACATACAAGAAGGAACCCTGATCCTACTTAGATTCTAGTTTATCTAGATCCAGAAAATATCATTACCTAGAGAAACATTAGGGAAATACAACTGTCTTCTCCTCCAAGTAATATTCATTTATATTTATGTCCTACTGTTGTTCATAAAGTAAGTGAATTTGTAGATATGATAGACATACCTTTAGATTCACATTTTGCTTTAAAAGTTCCTCAAAGACCTCTGATAGATCGACAAAGTTCTCCTCTAGAGTTTCCTCCAGAAGGAAGCTCCTCTTTCAGACCCCTCTTGAAATATCCTGCATCTGCTCTATCTTTTGAAGTTAATAGTCTTATCTTGCAAAACCTAATGGCTATACTAGGAGGGGGTAGATGTGGGGGGAATCAACCTCCACCACCTATAAACCCTTGGGTAGCAGCCATATATGCCCCCCTGAATTTTCCTCCAAATGTTCATGACCTCCCTGAGAACTATTTGAAACCGTTGCCAAAATATGATGGGGAGAAGGCTATCTCTGCTGAAGAACATATGGGTGCATTCCAAGACTTCACCAATAAACTTTTCGTGGAACATGATGATGTTTTCATGAGACTATTCATCCAAACCTTGGAAGGGGATGTCAGAAAGTGGTTCAGGGGGTTATCTGCTACCTCAATTGGTACATGGCAAGCATTAGAATTAACCTTTATGAGACAATGGGGAGAGACAAGAGACCATCTCTATTATTTGACTGAATTTTTCTCATTAAAGAAGAAAGAAAATTAAACTATGGTTGAGTTTAATAGAAGATTCAACAAACTCTATAACAAGATCCCTATTTATATAAAAACTTCACAACCATCAGTAAAGGTCACTTATGTTGGAGCATTTGAAGTTGACTTTTCCATGATGTTGAGGGAAAGGAGATCCCCAACCTTGCTTATCATGCAAGATGATGCAATAGATAATGAGGGAAACATGACTACATCTGGAAAAATGAAACAAAGAATGGATCAAGTGGACAAAGACAAGAAGAAAGTCAAAGAAGAAGCTAGCACCTCTGAACCTAATATAGACTCCCAAGATGCAAAATTGAAGAGATGTCTAGATTGATTATGAACCTGTTAAATAAATTATCTAGGTTTGAGATAGAGGGAAACAATGCAAACAAATCTCCTCAAGAGGGAGGTATGAGAAATCCTAATCAATTCAAAAGACCCTTCAACCCACAAATGATGAGAAGGGAGAGAAGGAACAAAGAACAACCCATTCAACCCCTTGTCAAAACCAATAATGATAATAATCTTGTTGAAGATATGTTGAATGAGGAATAAGTTGATTATCAAGAATAAATTCACCTGCTCCAAGATGATAATGATGCTATCCATTTGACTCAGAATGATTATGATAATTCCCTAAATCCAGGGGACAGATCCTAAAAGGTGAGTTGAGCCAAGAAGCTTTTTCACCATCTCAATAAAAATGTTTGTTGATTCCTTACAGGAAAAAATGCATAAGAAATATGACTTGAGTCCTAGGCAGAAAGTTGTTGGGAAAGACAGTTAGTCACAATGCAAAAAGTCTCCTCCAAATCAGCCTAAAGATAAGACTAAATAAGTTTTAGATACTATAAAGGGAAACAATGTTTTAGAGCCACTAAAGGGGGAAATTAAACATAAGAAGTTGAAAAGCATATTTTTACATTTAACATTGAACATGAATTATAAACGATCAAGATTCATGTGCCTTTAATTGAATTGTCTAAAAACCCCTCTTATCATAAGCAAACTGAAAAATTCATGCATGAGAGAGACCTACAAATCAACCAGATACTTTGAATGTCCAAGATGAATTCCCTACCATTGTATTTGGACCTCACATAGATGAGAAGGAAGAATTTGTTTCTTATTTTTATGTAACACTAGATATTCATGATACGATGTTGCACAATTGCATGCTATACTCTAGAGCCTCACACAACCTCATACTCAAAATAGCCATGGCGAAATTGGGACTAGAGATAACTAGGCCATATCACGACCTGTACTCTTTTGATTCAAGAAAAGTTAAGTGTGAAGGTTTAATTAAAGACATAGTGGTCACCTTGGCTCAATTACATATCAAAAGCATTATCATGGATGTGGTAGTGGTTGATGTACCTGCTAACTATGGTACGTTGTTGTCAAGAACATGGGCATGAAAGATAGGAGGTACCATGCAAATGGACATGAATTATACCATAGTGTCAGTCTTTGGAGGGGGAAATAGGAAATTGTACAAGGAAACCAAATTTGTCTATGCGGTGAGTGATCAAAATAACCCCAAAAACCATCATATATATGTTGTTGATGAAGACATGGTTTGTTGTATTCTATCAATAAATGAGAAGTATGATGAAGTCCGTACAGTTACAGATTTTCTTCAATGCTTGTTGTAGAGGTTGATGGTGTATGGAAGATGTATTTTGATGGGGCATATTCAAAAGAATTGGGCGCTGGAGTAGTACTAATTTCTCCCACTAAGAAATAAATCCCTTTGTCTTACAAGATGGAGTTTGAAGCTACTAACAAGGTAGTTGAATATGAATCTTCGATTATGGGTTTGGAGGTTGCAAGAAAGATGAAAATTACTAAGATGCTTGTATTTGGAGATTTAGAGTTAGTGGTGCAAAAAGTCAAAGGCCTATATCAAACAAGGCACCCTAGGATGAGGTCATACGGAAATTAGGTTTGGGACCTAATAAACAACTTTTATGAAGCTTTCAACATCATTGTTGTCCTTAGGGGGTTCAACCAACAGGCATATTCCCTAGCATTGGATGCTAGTACTTCCAAACCACCAACCATCGCTCAAGTCAAGTATGGAATTGAGATGAGATACAAACCATCTATTCATGATAACATCAAATTCTAGCAAGTGTTTAAATATGATCAACAAATTAATAAATTTATGTAATTAATAGATGAGTTTGCTAATACTCACATGGACTTGGATGGAGATTTAGAGATTGAAGATGTGATTGAAGGAGAAACTGAATCAGTCCCTGATTTTAGCAACTACATGGCTAATCATAAAGTCTTGCAACTCAAGAATAATTTTATTCCAAAGGGACTGGTACCTTTGGAACAACTCTTTGACATAAATGGTATACATGTTAAACTTGTTCTTCCTAAAGATGAAAGTATTGAAGATTGCAATATAAGGATTGAGCATGAACCAACGTATATCAAGTTATCTAAAGACATATATGTTGAGCACAAACACAAATATTTTGATTTATTTAAAGAGTATGTAGATGTATTTGCATGGAAGTATGAAGATTTGAAAACTTATGACACCGACATTATACAACACATGACACCCCTAAAATCCGGTACCAAACCTTTTGGGCATAAGCTCAGACAAGTCAATCCCATTTTGCTGCCCACTATTGAAAAGGAAGTGAGGAAACTGTTGGATGCTCAAATCATAATTCCTCTCAGATACTCTGAATGGGTGGCCAACTTAGTTCTAGTAAGGAAGAAGAGTGGAGAAATTAGACTATGTGTGGAATTTAGAAATCTGAACAAATGCTCACTGAAAGACAACTATCCATTATCTAAAATGGATCACATAATACAAAAGGTAGTAGGGGAAAATAAGATATCCATGATGGATGGTTTCTCATGATATAACCAAGTTGCAATGCACTTGAATGATAGAGAGAAGACAACATTTACAACACCTCGTGGAACTTTTATGTATGACAAAATGCCTTATGGGTTGATAAATGTAGGGGAAAATTTACAAAGAGCCATGGACATAACATTTGTAGGAGAAAATGATAGATTATTATTATCTACCTAGATGAAAAGACCGCATTTTCAAAGACCATTGAAGACCGCATTAAGCACTTAAGAAGAACTTTTGTTAAATGCAGGAAGTTTGGTTTGTCTTTAAATCCCAAGAAATCTCATTTTGTCATGAAAGAAGGAAATCTCTTAGGCCACATAATATCCAAAGAAGGAGTCATAAAATATTCCAAAGGGATGGAGGCTATCAAACAAATTGGTTTTCCCAGAAATAAGAAAGAAGTGCAACCCTTTTGAGGAAAAATGTTTTTTCTTAGGAGGTTCATCCCCAATTTTGCTGAAATGATGAAGAACATCACGGATATGTTGAAACAATACCATGAAATTATATGGACTATTGAAGCTAGGGCATCTTTCCAACAAATCAAATAGGCATTAGGATAATCTCCAGTCCTAGTTATCCCCAATTATGATAAGGAATTTCTCATATTCTCTTTTGCCTCTGAAATTATTGTTGTTGTTGTGTTATTTCAAAGAAATGAAGAAGATCACGAGAAGCCCATAGCCATTTTTAGTAAGGCATTCAAAGATGATGAATTAAAATACAATGGTATGGAAAAACAAGCATATGCTTTAGAAAATTCCCTAAAAGCTTTCAGAGATTATGTATTGCATTTTAAAACTCTGGCATATGTTCCTACTAGTACCATTAAAGGCATCCTTGTATAGGCTGACAAAGAAGGAAAAAAAGGTAAATGGATTGATAAAATTCAAGAGTATGATGTAGAGATCAAACCCAAAAAATTAGTGAAGGGACAAGGACTAGCCAAGCTATTGGTTGAGTCAAATTGTAAATCTCTAAGTGTGCATATGCTTTCATCAAACCTCCTATCAACAGATCCTAAAGTGGATGAAACACTAGAACCATCCCTGAAGGTAGATTCCAAATTCTCCCATTCTGATTGGTATAAGGATATCATCTTCTATCTGCAAAAATTATTGTTTACACCAATATGGGACAAGGCCAAGGCTAGATCCATCAAAATTAGGGCTTTCAAATATTTCATCTTAGGGGAAAACCTATTTTGGAAGGATCCATGAGGTATCTTGCTTAATTGTATCATTAAAGATTAAATTGAAGGCATCATCATTGAATTTCACAAAGGAGTATGTGGTGGTCACCATGCTTGGAGAGCTACTACCTATAAGATCCTAGATCTGGCTATTATTGGCCTTCTCTGTTCTCTAATGTGAAGTCAATGGTTAGGATATGTGTATAATTTCAAATGTTTTCTAGGAAGCAAAAATTGCTACCACTCCCACTAAGACCCATCAGAGTTGAGACACCCTTCCAACAGTGGAGGTTGGATTTTATTGGTGAAATTAATCCCAATTCAAGTGGGTAGCATAAGTGGATCTTAATAGATACTGATTACTTCACTAAATGGGTAGAATACATCCCCACAAGGGTAGAAACATATTCAACCATCATCAAATTACTTGAAGAAAACATCTTGGTTAGATTTGGGTGCTCAAGAAAGATTATCACTGACAATGCCCAAGCCTTTAAGTCTTCCAAAATGATACAATTTTGCAAAAATTACAACATAGAGCTTGGGTATTCAACTGCCTATTACCCATAAGGGAACGGTTTAGGTGAATCCTCAAATAAAATTCTGATTAGGATCATCAAGAAGGTGTTGTCACAAAATAAGATGGCACGAGACTCTCACTTGAAATATGTAGTTTGGGCAGACATAGTAAGCACAAAAAGATCAATTGGAACTACCTCTTTTTAGTTGGTATATGACTTAGCGGCCATTTTTCCTATCCATCTCAGCCTCCTTGTAATGAAGTTATTACAAAATGAAGAGGAACAATCATATGATATGTAGAGGATGATAAGTCAATTAATAGAAGTTCAATAGACAAGGGAACAAGTGTAGATTAAATATCAAATTCATTAGGAAAAGATGAAGGAGATATTTGACAAAAGGACCAAAGAGAGAAATTTCATGACAATAGACTTGGTTCTGAAATGGGATGCCAAAAGAGAAGCCAAAGGGAATCATGGAAAGTTTGATAATCTCTGGCTTGGACCATTCCAGGTTTTTGTAGTGCAAGACAACAAAACATATGATTTGTCTCACCTGAATGGGGAATTGCTTGGGGCTCTTGCAAAGGGGAGGTTCCTCAAGCACTTTTTGTAGTACTAAATGTTGTAGAATCTTTCACCTTGTACATAAGTAGTTTAGTTTCATTTATTCTCTACATTGTTCAATTTCACTCCATTCACTTTTTCTGTTATAGTTTCAAGTAGATAGGGTGCTAACGTATAAGCAATTGAATATTTTCTGTGTTCACAAATCTGAGTAGTTTTCAGAAAGGGTAATTAATTTTGGAAGACAAACTCCATAACCTAATAGAGGGAAGCATTGTGTCTAAAATTCTCGGCAGATCATAGGGATATGTTGTCCCCATTGGAGCCAATGTTAGTACAAGATTAAGTTCTGTCATCAATGAAGAAACTAGTAAGGCCATAGGACCTGATTTGGGCCTACTAGGGACAAAGGGGCTAACTTCTAATTTCTATGGATAACAGAACAAATCTCACTGTATGTGAAATAATGGAAAAGAGTTAAAAATAAATCCCCAGGTGCCTAAATCGAGCTTAAGCACTTATCAGGGTGGAAAATGGGGCTAATCGTAACCCATAAACCCTCTAAATTGTTGGTGGAGAGAGCCTATAATAAAACCACATGTCAAGATCGAGGGTCAAAGGATGCAAGAGGGGGGGATCACCAAAGATATCAAAGGCGAGCCAAATTGATGGTTCACAGCTTGTGTCACATCGTGAACATATGAGAATTTTAACAACCCCCTGACAATGAAACAATGGTTTAGGGTTGGACACACGTCAACTTCTGAGTGGCATCGCATCACATAAAGGAAAAGGGAAAACCACCGTCAAGGGCATGCAATAACATTTTTTGGTTTCGAAAAATCACTTGTAGCCCCGGAGGCACGATGCATTCCTAACCATTGACAAAACACCCTATGGTGCTGACATGTCCTACTGACCTGTCGCATTACAATGGACCCTAGTGACTAATAGAGGATAGATGGGCATGCCAACAAGGCATCCATAGGGACAAACCATCAGCTGCCACCTAAAAGAGAGGGACCCATCGAAGGATACCAAAGGCACAAATCAACGATCCTGAACCCAATGACATGTGGCTTGTCCCCATGCCACATATATCCCACCATGGACCTATACAAGGCCGCCATGTGTCTATGGGGCCCAAATGACATCACACATGATGCCATTCAAATTTTGCGCCTTCACCTAATTCAAAGGTTTTCATCAATGGAATGGTGACACACGGTGCTCAAAGGGTTAAAATTAGGGGAAAAATCCTCATTGGGCATGAAGAAGCACCATTTCCAAAGCTCCAAGTCAGACACCCAATCTTTCAAGAAAAATGAAACAGTCCTCTTGTGCTGCAACCAACGGTCAAAAGGTAACCCAATAACTCTTATAGTCCATTCATTCACTCCTGCAACTTATTTATATCATTTAATTATTAAAATGGCTAAAGTTACAAACCCTAGCAAGTCATGGTCCTCTAAGAAACGTTCAGCTGCAGATGAGCCCCTAATTGACCGAGATGGTGATATTTTTTACTCGGTCCTGTCCTTTCCCAACCTATTCCAAAACATTTACAGTGCCCAGACAAATGCTAACAATGGATGAGAATACTTACACTTATGGGAATTGAACCTTGCCTGGTCCAACATCCCATAGACTTTTAATTTCACTGAGATTGTTCACTGGTGTACAACAAATTAATGATATAATGAGGGTATGGTGATGTCCATAGATGGACATCGAGTTGTCTACAATATATCTTGTGATACCCTAGACAAAATGATTTATTTCCCTGAAGCCTCTTATGAGACCCTAGAAGAACATACTTTAGAGGCCAAATATCAGGTGTTGTCTCAAACTGATAAAAAAATCCTGCTAGGAAACCTTTTAGCCCCTAATACTCCACTACGAACTACCACACCTCCATTCAAATATGACATGTTCCTTGAAACTACTATATAATATCTGGCCATTATCTGCCAAATCCTAGGTTATGACCATGACAAGGTAGTTGTTGGCATGGGTTAGCTTAATGACTAGATTCAGGTGGTGTGGGTGTCGTTTTTGGGTTATGTGATGATTTTTCACATGCTTTCTAAGGGATAGATAGGTTTACGTTTTGCTCAGATGCTGATGCACTGAAGGTTTTGAAGGGGAATTGGCTATTAGACCAAACCTACATGTCACTCAAGTTGTGGCACCGTTATTTCGAGGCTATGGAAGAATTTATGTATGTTGGGTTAAACTACCAAGTTTGCTGATGGAATATTGTTTAGACTACCCATTTAACGAGATTGGGGATAAACTGGGTAAATTCATCCTCACAAATGACAGTTATAAGATTTGTAATGGCCACTCAATTGCTCGTATCCTTATTGAAATTGACATTATTCAAGGTCTTTTCGACTCTATGGATCTTATAATGAGAAACTTGATCCATACCCAACTTCCGGATTACATAAATTTCCCCTTCCACTATCCTCAGTGCCACCATTATGGAAATTTTAAGAGAATGTGAGAAATCATTCCAAAAGAGAGTTAGGTAGAAGGTGGGAGAGAGTCCATTAGGTCAAGGAGATCTAGTGGTACATATTGAAGTTGCTTCTCCTCCTAGGGAGGCCGAGGGTTGGTGATCTTATGGAGCCCATTGAGCCATCGGGGGTCTCAGATAAGAAGGTCATAGGGTCTTGTGATGAGAAAAATGATTCATTGGTTGGGGATATATCTATCCCATTCATGTTTGAGGCTCGATTTGTGGAAGCTACTTATGAGAACACTATTACAATTCCTGTTGTTTTTTACTTCATGCCGTCAAAACTACAAAGGATTGATCTCCTGTAGAAAATGAGCATGCATAATCTAGGTAAGTCATCCATGAATTATCATTATCTTTATGATAAAGGATATGGGGATGATTTAAGGGTACATGAAGATTCTATATCATTTGGATTTGTTCAATTGGGGTTCGTAAATGATATTCACACTATTTGTTTTGAATCGGGTTTAGGAGCTGGGAAGGAAGATGATTATGTGGTCAACTTTTCTATGGACACAAACTCCTTGATGAGGGAGGGACTCCCTTCTATGGTCAAGTATGAAAATAGGGTCTCTTCCCCTAGGAATCATGGGGGAGGTCATTACCACTTAAGGCCTCGTTCTTCTACTCATGATTCTCAATATTTTTGGGGCCTAGGGTTTTATAGTTAGTGAGAGCATGGAGGGCCTAGGGATGGGAGGAAATATGCACTTAAACACACTCAAGAATGAGTGGTCAAAGAGGTAAGCCAAGGGAAAGAATGAATTGTTTCCATGGTTCTTAAAGCAGAGAAAACTCTAGGGTTAGACCAAGAAATTGGCCCTCAACAGACTATTTGATTTGAACAAGCTTGAAGTTATTTTCATCGAGGAGACTTGTTGGAACCCTAAGTTTTTGTAGACCATGCACATGCCATAAGTAAGCACTATGCATGAACCCAAGAGGATGCACCACGTGGCACTAAGTTTCAGTGCTTGCATAAACCAAGGATCTACTGCACCTGCCAACTAGTTTTGTACTATGTGCAAAGACTTAAAGATATCACATGTAGGCCAAATCCTTGAAGATCTTCAGTAATCATTGTTACCTTTTTTGTAACAACTTGACTGGTCATGGTCGAGGTTGTGGCTGGGTGAGATGGCAAGGTTGTTATTATTTCCACACTCCAATAGACCTAAGGGGGATGCATGCAGATATGAAGGGGTTGGGTTTTTGTTCACTAGGTGTGGATTATGGTATGTGAGTTGTAGATGAGTTAGAGCTTAAGTGATGCATTGTAGTTTTTCTTGTTATGTGAATATGAGAGAGAAAGTAGATCCAAATCAAAATGACTTGCTATGCTCTGTTTCATGCTGAATGCACTCTATGCAAGATTCAACTTCTCTATAGTAATTGTATCTAAATGCTATTAAAATTAATAAAGCAAGCGTGAAGTACCTTTTGTCTCTATATATTGTATATGCTAGTTTGTATGTATGTATGTTCTACAATATTATTCACAATACTCTTATGGTGGTTATGAATGACTGCATGGTTATATGATGGATGTTTTCTGTATGTTATATTCTTTTATAAGTTGCATGAAACCCATGGTCTCTATGATTCTCATGGTGTCTCATGTGAGACCTTCTTCAGTCCTCGACGATTGAATATGTGAGTGCCTATGGGGTATTTGTTGGTTAATCCTTTTGAACCCTAGGAGCCAACAATTGGTTTCATTCCGGAACATGAAGGTTTTATACTACATGTTGAAGGAAGGACATGACATGGAAACCCTCAAGGGAGGAGATACAATAATAAATCTCTAAGAAGGAAGATGAGTTTGTGTTATGAGAGACCAAGAACCTATAGATCAACCTCGAGTGATGGAAAAAAAAAGGTACATATACATAGACCTACATGAAATTTTCTTTGTCGAGTTTCCTTATTTATTGCATGAGTGGATAAAGAGAGATATAGAGATTAACTTTGTATGGAGAGCCCAAGAATCATTGGTTTGGACCAAGATGTGGTCAATAGATTAAAATTTTTGGATAATAAGTGGGTCAGAGCTATTGATTTCTGGTTTGAGCATGTGAAAGAGGGGTATATTGTTGAGTTTGCTATTGAGTGTAGTGAATCCTTCAACAATGCTTCAGAAGGAGACTATTGGAAAAAATCCCTTTGTGGATCAAGATGTTGTTCATGAAAAANAGTCATGGTTTACTTCGGGGATGGAAAGCAGGGGGGAAAGATAAGATGAAAGAAAGAGTGGATTTAGATGAAGGGATCCAAAATAAGATGAGATGAGGTGATAAGAGAATGGATCCAAAAGAGCATAGGAAAACAAGAGTTGAGAGATATGCAAAAAGAGATGAGCTAAGGAGACAAGTCAAGTAGAGAAGTGGATAAAATAAAGCAAGGGGTGATGAACAAATAACCAGATCCAAGATGAAGAGAAGAAAAACCACACCAGAAGGGTGTGTGGAAGAAATATCTATGCCAAAGAGAAGCACTTAAGAAGAGAGGTCGTTAAAGAGACACAACATTAGGAGAGAGGTATCAAGAAAGGATATTAGAAGTAGTGGGAGTAGGATCGAAGAAAATGAAGTCAGATCCCTTTGGATAGTGAGAAATGTAGTCACATCAAAGGAAGATGGGGCACATAGCAGTAGCGCCAACACAACAGTAGATAGTGATGGAGACCTCCAAGAAGGAGTAGAGGCCTTGACGATTATGAGTAGACTTGCATGGCTAGAGATAGGGAGCTCTTTTGTATCCCTCACTGAAGAAGATGCGAGATTATGCATGAACGCCCTCTTTGAACCACCCCCCTCACACATTTTTCGTTAAGAAGAAAGAACTGAAGAAAGTATAGAGGTTAGAGAAGTAGAATAAGAGAGATTAGAATAAAGGGAAGGAGAAGGTACAAGTGAAGGAGAATCCAAAGTCAGTGGCACTTTGCAAGAAAGAGCATCAGTATCAACAACAAACATTAGTCAATCAGGAAGACACAGTTCTAGATCGAGTATGGCGAACCAAGTTTCAACCTTTAAGCTTCCCACATTTCATGGGATAGGAAGAGACAATGCAGAATAGGACTAGTTCATGTGTGAAGCTATATGTTTATGAAACGAGTCATAGATGATGCATCCAAGATTGAGTAGCTAGAGACCACATTAAGAGACACCACTCTAACCTGGTACATGAAGTACAAGGCTATTGCATCGGTGGGACAAGCAAGGTCCTTGATGGAGATAAAGAGAGATCTACTTAGGGAATTTCAAAATCCTAAGTCAGAATCATAATGTATAGTTGAGATCAAGGAAATTAAGCAGCAAGCTAGAGAAACCATGTGGGATTATGACCAATGGTTCAATATTTTGTTGGACAGATTGACATTTCAGATCCAAGAGCCCAACACAGAGAATGGTTTATTGATGGAATCCTACCATACATTTGATTCCCACTCACCCAGTAGAAGGTAATGACCCAGGTGGAGGCCGTGGAAATTGAAATGAGCTTAGAGTCTACGCCAGGAGGTGGCAAGACGTTGACAGGGCTTGTGCAAGTACAATCTTAGCTCATGAACCTCACAATGTAACTGCAAGATATGGCGAAGGCTAAGGTGATGCAAGAAAATTTATGGTGTACCTTGTGTTGTGGATAAGGTCACCATAGAAATGAGTGTCATGTGTTGGGAAGTTACACAACAATGGGCATACCAAAACTATTTCAGATAGGACCACAGATCGAGTGGTGTGAGATCTATAGATAACGGGGTCTATACCTCCCTATTGTCTAACACTACAAAAGTATCAAAAGACCATGTACACTCAATTTTGTGAATTTTGTAAATCCATGGGCCATGATGTGAACAATTGCTAGTTGTTGTAGCTAGTGCAAGAGCACACTACATATGCTTTTTGGGTCCGAAAAGAATAGAAGGGCGGAGATCGTATCAGCTTTGATAGAGGAGGCCAACGGGGAGGATATGGAAGAGAAAGAGGATACAGTAGTGGCAGAGGAAGACCACCTACCTATTTTAACTATGGCGAGATAGGTTACTTGTTGCGATTCTGCACCAAGTTGCATGCACTCTATGGATATTTCCACATTATATACCATGTCACAGAGGATTACCTAGAGATATTGGACAAATGGGAAGAGAAGAAGGGAAAATTCAACATGGTGACTAATAAGCTACACGAAGATCAAAATCCAAAAGAAGAAGCGGATGTACGAGTGGTAACTCAAGGAGTCATTCTTAGGGGAGTCGACTTGAAATGAGGAAAAGTTCAGGTTAGAATATAGAAGGAAAGATAAAAAGGCAAGGCAAGTACCTCCCAAGTTTGATGTTGCACAACAAAATAAATTCCTATGTGACATGCAAAGGGAACTAGAAGAGGAAATTACATGACACAGAGGGTGTTAGAAAAAGCCCATGTGTACGTGAAGAATTGAAATGGACGATGTAGAGGTTACTGGAAGAGGCCCGAGTGCGCGAGGAAGTGAAATGTATAGCACAAAAGTCACTAGAAGAGGAACATGTGTGTGAAGAGTTTTGACGCATGACGCAAGAAGAAACACAACAAAACACTTATGCTAAGGCTAAATTATAAAACCAGGTAAGCCACTTCTTGTGTTGTTGTCTGAAGATGTTGGGTGACCTTATAGATGCAAATAAATTGACCCATATGTTGGCAAGATGTATGGATGAAAGGGAGACCGACGTTGTGATTTCGCCCCACTACCAGAATGATATGTGTGCTATATATGCAGGAGGAAGTGCATGGGGATAAAATTTAAAATGACAACTGAGATAGGAAGTTATGGGATGGATGGTGTCATGTTGGACCTAGGATCTGATGTGAACATATTGCTAAAGAAATCATGGGAGTTGATGGGTAAATCAAACTTGGTGTGGTCCCCCATTCAACTTAGGCTTGCCAACCAATACATAATTTATCCTACTGACAAGCTTGAGAAATTGGAAGTGAACATCAATGAGGCAAAGACCAAAGTAGACTTTGAGGTGATTGAGATCATGGATGACTCAGACCCTTATCGAGATCTACTTGGCATTAACTAGGCATTTGATAACAATGTTGTAATAAATCTAAAGAAACAACAAATGTCTTTTGAGAAAGACACCTTTCACATTATTGCATCGATGGATCCAAATGAGGGTGACAGATATAATGACCCCATGAATGAGGATGCATAGAGTTCAATCATAGAGAACATATACAACATCATAGAATGAAAGGAAGACTATGTGAACCCAACAATCGATGGTGAACTAAGCTAGAGAAGTGTTCATTCCTATGATATAGATTGAGAGGATGCTATGGAAAGGTGGTGGAATAAGATGTATGATGTATCAACTGAGAGATGTGCATGAATCACCAAAGCAGTGCGCTGGATCAGATCAAAGTTGTGCGACCTACTAAGGTTTTACAATACAGGCCTGATAGATACATTCCTAGCATAAATGGGGGAGATTGTACCAGAGACCCAAAGGATTTATGCTATGGATGCAGTAGTCAAAGGAACACCTACATGCTGGAGGGTGATGCACCACACAGATCTACAAGAATGGGAATAAGTGGTAGAGTATATTAAAGTAAGGTTCCATCCTATGATTGACTTTGAATTAATGAATCGATACAAGAGTACTGAAGATCCTTAAGAGAATATTTGTTTATGTGAAAGGCCTTGGACAACTAAGAATATTCCTAGCACACAATGGGTTCATAGGTTTGTCCATACCATGGATATGGTACATCTAGGAGGAGACAAGAAGGAAAATAGGAGACCGGGAGAGAGTAAGTAGTTAGTTTTGCACAATGTTCAAATTCACGTTGGAGGTCCACTCATGAAGAGACATATCACATCGATTCAGCCAAGCACAAGATCTAAATCTAGTGAACAAGAGCACAAACTAACTTTGTCACAATAGACTCGCCCTATGCCCATTGTATAGGAAACCCCTTCTCAAATGACTACACTATCCACCATGCATATGACATTGGCAGGCCTGGGTGAACAAAAAATCAAAACCAACACTCCAGAGCAGGAACCAGGGAAATCCCCTTCACCAGTCCTAAGCATCGTTAAGGTGCTCCAAGCCAATTTGAACGTGCAACAGATGTTGAATAGATAATAATAACAAAAGTTGGATGAGTTCTATCGAACGTTGGAGCTTGCTTCAATAATTGGCCCCACATCCCAAGCACAATTGGCACAACATCCTCCCACAACAGTATCTAGAGGAGAGTATTTCACTTCATCCCATTGGTCGTCACAACCATTGAGCCATCCTCTACCACAAAGGCTCAACTATTACCTTATGATGAGATGGAATTGGTGTAGGTGCCTTCACAGGACCTACAAAGCTATATGACAAAGATCATGAATGAACTGGGGGATAGGCACCATGTACTTATCCAGTCATGTATAGAATTGCAATAAAAGCATGATAAATAACTTATTACACATAGAGAAACTCAACATAAGCATTACCAGGAGATAGTTTCATGCGAGGAGATTGAATTTGCACACAAGGATATTAAATAACTCCACACGATAGAAGTGACTGTGCACACCTTATTGCTCAGCATAGTGGATGAAGTATATGCAGAAGTCCCCAGTACAACTGCGCCATGTAAACTCAACAAAGTGAAGGAGAGAGTCTAGTGCTTACAGGAACAAAACCTAGAGCTCTAGGAAAAGATGAAGTGCACCCCCCAAATAGAACAAGGGGTGTTGCAACAAAAAATTGTTGTCATAGAAAAGGAACTGCAACATGGTTAGGCACACATAGTTGATTTCTTGGGGGTATTCAACTACAACTTCAAGCTCTGGATGCACCTCCAAAATGCCCTAGAAACCAGTGAAAATGACGATCATATCCATGCTACTGAGGTATAGATCGAGGAGAAGAAGCATGCATTTCCCTCCTTACCTCCAATAGATCAACAAGAGGCCATGAAAATAATTTCCAGCCTCCTTCAAGAGATTGCATCGACCTGCACCGATCAACAAAAGCTTTTAGAAATGATGCTAAACGCAATGGAAAAGGACCAATTGTGCTACTACAAACTTGTAGATGCATAAACAAAGGTAGCTCCAATCACACAGCTGGGTGAGGAAATCAAACCTACCATGAATACGATCACACTAGGTGATGTCGATGATTTTTGCAAAAATATGCAGAACCTTGTAGAAATTTTTGATGAAGTCAATGGCCATTTCAAAGAATTCATCGTCGATCTCATGAAGACAGTGCCATTCATTACTTCTATTGCATCATAAACAATGTCATTGGCTTGAGGACAAGCCAACTAATAGTATTGGGGACTTGTTGGCACCCTAAGGTTTTGCAGAATGCATATGCACCATAAGTTAGCGCTACACACATGCCATAATTCAGCACTACGTGCACGCCCAAGAGGATGCACCGCATGACGACAAGTTTTAGCACCTGGGCCAACCATGGATCTACTGCATGCACCAACCATTTTTCTACTATGTGCAAATACTTGAAGAGATTGCATATAGGCCAAATACTCAAATATATTCATTAATCATTGCAACTTCTTTTGTAACAACTCAACTGGCCATGGTCGAGGTTGTGGGTGAGCTGGAAAGGTTGTTGATCCGTAGTTTATGAGTAGAACAAAATGACTACAAATTATTAATAGATGCTTAACACAGAATAACAGAGATAAAGTAAAACTGGTTTTCTATTCAACAAGGAAATAAGCTGAAACTGTAAAATGCAGCGGAAAACAAGCTTGTTGGAATGGTGGCAACTTATCTCCAAGAAGAGATGTGACGGCTGCACTCATTTGCAAGAAGATGATTACAATGAGGCTCTGAAGGCCTTTTTACAATAAACAAGAGTGTCAAAAACCATAGACATCCGAAAACCTAACCCTAGGAGATGAAGCGCCAAAAGTCATGTGAGCCCTGTTTGGGTAAGTCAGTACATCAACTTCTCGGGGTCGTAACTTTTGCATACGATCTCCGTTTTAGGCGTACGATAGCTCGTTGGAAGGATTTATTCGAGGACTATAGTTGTTGACAAAATTTCATGTTTAAAATTTTAGATAGCTACATACCCAAAAAAACATCGTTTAGGGCCTCAAAACAGCTTCGGAAGTTCAGGACCCGAAAAACTGCTATATATAGTAAATTACCAAAATTGCCAGAAAGCTATTTTGAGCCAGCTGGAAAAGGTGGGTGGCCACTGATATCCACTTGGATCAATCCTCCCTCCTTAGGAAACAATGGTCTCCATTGTGTTGAGTTCCCCCATCAAATGAAGAAATTTCTACTGAATTTGGCCCTGGGTGAGCCACTTGCCTTGGTGCAGGAGCTGCCCTGCTTTGATGACTCGATAAAGCTGGATCCTTTGTTGTCAAGTTCCCTTGATCTGTGTGTCCACAATATGATCACTGGATTCCTGTTGTATGTAGTCGAGGTTGAGCTCTGTTGGTGTTAGCTATTGCGCTATGTCCGAGGTGTCCAATAATGGTGGGAAATAAGGCTGAAGGAGGTCCACGTTGAACACTGGGTGCAGGCCAAGGAAAGGAGGAATGTTGAGCTAAAAACGATTATCCCCCACAGCCTTGGTGATGGTGTACGACCC
>JASDQU010370579.1:2141-15546 GCA_032191745.1 Picea mariana | reverse complement strand
CTAGAGAAGTGTTCATTCCTATGATATAGATTGAGAGGATGCTATGGAAAGGTGGTGGAATAAGATGTATGATGTATCAACTGAGAGATGTGCATGAATCACCAAAGCAGTGCGCTGGATCAGATCAAAGTTGTGCGACCTACTAAGGTTTTACAATACAGGCCTGATAGATACATTCCTAGCATAAATGGGGGAGATTGTACCAGAGACCCAAAGGATTTATGCTATGGATGCAGTAGTCAAAGGAACACCTACATGCTGGAGGGTGATGCACCACACAGATCTACAAGAATGGGAATAAGTGGTAGAGTATATTAAAGTAAGGTTCCATCCTATGATTGACTTTGAATTAATGAATCGATACAAGAGTACTGAAGATCCTTAAGAGAATATTTGTTTATGTGAAAGGCCTTGGACAACTAAGAATATTCCTAGCACACAATGGGTTCATAGGTTTGTCCATACCATGGATATGGTACATCTAGGAGGAGACAAGAAGGAAAATAGGAGACCGGGAGAGAGTAAGTAGTTAGTTTTGCACAATGTTCAAATTCACGTTGGAGGTCCACTCATGAAGAGACATATCACATCGATTCAGCCAAGCACAAGATCTAAATCTAGTGAACAAGAGCACAAACTAACTTTGTCACAATAGACTCGCCCTATGCCCATTGTATAGGAAACCCCTTCTCAAATGACTACACTATCCACCATGCATATGACATTGGCAGGCCTGGGTGAACAAAAAATCAAAACCAACACTCCAGAGCAGGAACCAGGGAAATCCCCTTCACCAGTCCTAAGCATCGTTAAGGTGCTCCAAGCCAATTTGAACGTGCAACAGATGTTGAATAGATAATAATAACAAAAGTTGGATGAGTTCTATCGAACGTTGGAGCTTGCTTCAATAATTGGCCCCACATCCCAAGCACAATTGGCACAACATCCTCCCACAACAGTATCTAGAGGAGAGTATTTCACTTCATCCCATTGGTCGTCACAACCATTGAGCCATCCTCTACCACAAAGGCTCAACTATTACCTTATGATGAGATGGAATTGGTGTAGGTGCCTTCACAGGACCTACAAAGCTATATGACAAAGATCATGAATGAACTGGGGGATAGGCACCATGTACTTATCCAGTCATGTATAGAATTGCAATAAAAGCATGATAAATAACTTATTACACATAGAGAAACTCAACATAAGCATTACCAGGAGATAGTTTCATGCGAGGAGATTGAATTTGCACACAAGGATATTAAATAACTCCACACGATAGAAGTGACTGTGCACACCTTATTGCTCAGCATAGTGGATGAAGTATATGCAGAAGTCCCCAGTACAACTGCGCCATGTAAACTCAACAAAGTGAAGGAGAGAGTCTAGTGCTTACAGGAACAAAACCTAGAGCTCTAGGAAAAGATGAAGTGCACCCCCCAAATAGAACAAGGGGTGTTGCAACAAAAAATTGTTGTCATAGAAAAGGAACTGCAACATGGTTAGGCACACATAGTTGATTTCTTGGGGGTATTCAACTACAACTTCAAGCTCTGGATGCACCTCCAAAATGCCCTAGAAACCAGTGAAAATGACGATCATATCCATGCTACTGAGGTATAGATCGAGGAGAAGAAGCATGCATTTCCCTCCTTACCTCCAATAGATCAACAAGAGGCCATGAAAATAATTTCCAGCCTCCTTCAAGAGATTGCATCGACCTGCACCGATCAACAAAAGCTTTTAGAAATGATGCTAAACGCAATGGAAAAGGACCAATTGTGCTACTACAAACTTGTAGATGCATAAACAAAGGTAGCTCCAATCACACAGCTGGGTGAGGAAATCAAACCTACCATGAATACGATCACACTAGGTGATGTCGATGATTTTTGCAAAAATATGCAGAACCTTGTAGAAATTTTTGATGAAGTCAATGGCCATTTCAAAGAATTCATCGTCGATCTCATGAAGACAGTGCCATTCATTACTTCTATTGCATCATAAACAATGTCATTGGCTTGAGGACAAGCCAACTAATAGTATTGGGGACTTGTTGGCACCCTAAGGTTTTGCAGAATGCATATGCACCATAAGTTAGCGCTACACACATGCCATAATTCAGCACTACGTGCACGCCCAAGAGGATGCACCGCATGACGACAAGTTTTAGCACCTGGGCCAACCATGGATCTACTGCATGCACCAACCATTTTTCTACTATGTGCAAATACTTGAAGAGATTGCATATAGGCCAAATACTCAAATATATTCATTAATCATTGCAACTTCTTTTGTAACAACTCAACTGGCCATGGTCGAGGTTGTGGGTGAGCTGGAAAGGTTGTTGATCCGTAGTTTATGAGTAGAACAAAATGACTACAAATTATTAATAGATGCTTAACACAGAATAACAGAGATAAAGTAAAACTGGTTTTCTATTCAACAAGGAAATAAGCTGAAACTGTAAAATGCAGCGGAAAACAAGCTTGTTGGAATGGTGGCAACTTATCTCCAAGAAGAGATGTGACGGCTGCACTCATTTGCAAGAAGATGATTACAATGAGGCTCTGAAGGCCTTTTTACAATAAACAAGAGTGTCAAAAACCATAGACATCCGAAAACCTAACCCTAGGAGATGAAGCGCCAAAAGTCATGTGAGCCCTGTTTGGGTAAGTCAGTACATCAACTTCTCGGGGTCGTAACTTTTGCATACGATCTCCGTTTTAGGCGTACGATAGCTCGTTGGAAGGATTTATTCGAGGACTATAGTTGTTGACAAAATTTCATGTTTAAAATTTTAGATAGCTACATACCCAAAAAAACATCGTTTAGGGCCTCAAAACAGCTTCGGAAGTTCAGGACCCGAAAAACTGCTATATATAGTAAATTACCAAAATTGCCAGAAAGCTATTTTGAGCCAGCTGGAAAAGGTGGGTGGCCACTGATATCCACTTGGATCAATCCTCCCTCCTTAGGAAACAATGGTCTCCATTGTGTTGAGTTCCCCCATCAAATGAAGAAATTTCTACTGAATTTGGCCCTGGGTGAGCCACTTGCCTTGGTGCAGGAGCTGCCCTGCTTTGATGACTCGATAAAGCTGGATCCTTTGTTGTCAAGTTCCCTTGATCTGTGTGTCCACAATATGATCACTGGATTCCTGTTGTATGTAGTCGAGGTTGAGCTCTGTTGGTGTTAGCTATTGCGCTATGTCCGAGGTGTCCAATAATGGTGGGAAATAAGGCTGAAGGAGGTCCACGTTGAACACTGGGTGCAGGCCAAGGAAAGGAGGAATGTTGAGCTAAAAACGATTATCCCCCACAGCCTTGGTGATGGTGTACGACCCGTAATAGAGTGGGTGAATCTTCTGATGGGGTCCTGTAAGGCGTTCTTTCTGCAAGTGAAACCAAACTTTGTCGCCCACCTGAAAATTATGTGGCACCCGATGTTGATCATGGTGCTGATTGTACTTGTCATTAGACTTCTTTAGAATATCCTAAACCTGTTGGCGGATGAGCTGGATCCGCTCAATGAATTGGGTGGGTTTTTCAACTTCATTTGGAGCAGGAGATGAGTCAGCCGAGGTGACCGCAAGGGGAAGTGCAACATCTATGGGACCCAATGGTTGGAATCCCAACCCCACCTGAAAGGGGATGTGGCCGGTTGAGCTATGCAAGGCTCGGTTGTAGCTATGCTAGACATAGGGAAGACTCTCATCCCATGTGCGAGGGTGCTTGGAATTATACATGCACATGATATGAACGATCATTCGATTTACGACCTCGGTTTGGCCATCTGTTTGGGGTGGAAGGCCGTGGATTTGGTGAGCTTGGTGTCCAGCAGTGACCAGAGGGTCAACCAAAATGTGCTGATAAATCGACTATTCCGATTTGAGAAAATGGTTTGGGGGATTCCAAAATGTACCCAAACTCGTTCAAAGAAGATCTTGGCAGTGACTTCTGCTGTGATGCTCTTCTTGCAGGCAATTAGATCGCCATCTTAGAAAAGTGATCAACAACCACAAAAACACAGTCATTTCCCCACTTGGTGGATGAGAGGCCCAACATGTAGTCCATTGAGATGGATTCCCATAGCCTGTTAGGAGTAGGAAGGGGGGTGTATAGGCCTTGTTTCTTAGTGGTCAGTTTGGCAATAATGCAGACGGTGCAGGACCTGATATACTTGCTAACCTCCTGTCGAAGTTTCGGCCAGTAGAAATGTTTCTGTAGCATCGCCACTGTCTTTTTGATGCCGAAGNCAGATTTTCTCCCTCACTTGATAGAACACAGATATGGCCCAGATGAAACAACAACCCATCCTTAAGATGGAAATTATCGACAACTGCATTTGCACCCAACATTTGGTAGGTGGTGGCGAAGTCCGGGTCTGTCTCATAGAGTTGGGGCCATCTAAAGGTCTCATGGCCACAACAATCTAGCATCGTGGTGAGTGCCACGACTGACGGTCTACTGAGGAAATCATTCTGTAATGTTCCTTTTGTCTACATGAACTACAGTGGCTTATGATTAGTGTGGATGACTGTCTGTTTCCTAAGAATGTAATGTCTCCACTGGCGGTAGGCTTGCACAATGGAGTACATTTCTTTGTTATACGTAGAGTACTTACAAACAACATCTGATAGTGTCTCACTATGATAGGCCACGGGGTGGCCATGCTGAGTGATAATGGCACCCACAACATATTCTGAAGCATCTGTCTGGATCTCAAAGGGTTGCTGTAGGTCTGGTAGTGAAAGTACTGGGGCTGAGCACAAGCACAGCTTCAAATCTTCGAACGCTTGTTGTTGGGACCGACCCCACACAAATGTTTCCTTACCACCACCCTTGGTTATTTGGCTGAGGGCCCATGCAATATGGGAGAATCCCAACATGAACCTGCTGTAGAAATTGGCAAGGCCCAAGAAGCTCCGAAGCTCAGTGAGTGTGGTTGGGGCTAGCCAGTCATGAATGACTTGGATCTTGGATGGATCCACATGTACGCCATGCTGATCAATAATGTAGCCCAGGTAATGGACCTTGTCCATGCCAAAGGATCATTTTTCCAAGTTGACGTATAGCTTGTGCTGTCACAGGGTGTGCAGAACCTGCTGAATATGTTGCAAGTGTTCTGCCCAAGACTTGTTGTAAATGAGAATTTCATATAGATACACCACTAAAAAAGTATTGGTGAATGGTCGTAGGATATCATCCATCATCTTTATGAAAGTGGCTGGAGAATTTGTCAAACCAAAGGGCATGACCAACCATTCAAAAATACCTTCCTTTGACTTGAAGGTGGTCTTCCATACATCTGTCTGTTCTATCAGGACCTAGTGGTAGCCAGACTTTAGATCAATCTTACTGAAGTATTTGGCCCCCGTGAGTTGATCAAGGAGGTCGTCGATTCGGGGAATTGGGTACTATTTTTTGACTGTGATTTTATTCAGGGCCTGGTAATCGATGCAAATTTGCCAGATTCCATCTTTCTTCTGTACCAACACGATTGGGCTCCTGCAAGGTGATGAGATGGGATAGATGTGACCCTTGTGGAGAAGTTCTTGGATCTATCACTTGATCTCCTCATTCTATAACATAGAGCGACAATAGACTGGCCCATTGGGCAGCGATGCGTCGGGGATCAGATCGATGGGGTGCTTGACCTGACAATGCATAGGTACCTCGGTAGGTGAGGATAAGATACCTGAGTATTCTTCGACGACCTTATCTACTTGCTTCTGTTGTGTGGAGAGGTCAGCCACATAGACCCTTGATCTGGCTGTGATCTTTTGCTCATTCTGAGAGAGAATCACGAAGAAGACAAACTTCTTCGTTTGAGAGATGACCTTCCTACATTTCTTGGCAGAGATCAAGGAAATAACACTAGGTGGGACTGCCTCAGGTATCATGTACAATTTCTTGTTCAAAGTAATAATAACACTACGAGGCCTAGACTCATATACAACATGACATTTCCATAAATAAGGTTGGCCCAATAGAACATCAGAAACTTCGAGAGGAGCAACATCACACAATACCTCGTCTTTGAAGGGCTTGATGTCGTATGACAATAGACACTGTTAGCTGACGTGGAGATCGCTTCCTTGGCGGATCCATCCAATGGTGTAGGGTTGTGGGTGCGACGTTGTCAGCAAGGCTAGTCACTTGACAGCCTTTGCTGAGATGAGGTTCTTCTGGCTACCGCTATCAATGAAAAAGTGTAGTAGGGTGCCTTTTACCCACATCTATGAATGGAAGAGGCACTCTCCTTCTTCTGGATCATCTGGTTCATCAGGCTGGAGCTTGGTGGTAGCAACGGCGGCACTAGGTTCTGCGTCAATGNCTGATTCAGAGGCTTTCACTTCGGCCACCAATGAATGCTTTGAGCGACAGTTAACAGTGTTATGCCAAGGGATCTTATGGAAGTCGCACCACTTCCCAGAATCTTTCTTTGTCTTTTTGGTGTCCTTCTTTATTTGTGTCTTGGACTGGTTGTCCTGATACTGTCCATCTTTGCTCTGTCCTTTGTTCTATGGGTTGGGGCTGCCCTTTCCTAGATTTTTCTATGAGGGGTTCCTAGACCCAAATTGCCACATCTTTTGTTTGAGATTCTGCTCGATTTTGATGACATATCGGTAGGCCGCGTCCTAGGATGAGATGTATAGAAATTCAATTTCGGTCTGTATGTTTCTATGCATAGCACCACAATACTTGAGCACTAGATGTCACTCTAAAGCTTTGATACCCAACTTGGTGCGCAAGGTATGGAAGATATTTGTGAACTCTGGCACTGCTTAGTCTCTTTCTTGCCGCAGTGTGGTCCATTTGGTATACAAGTCGTCATAACTTCCAATAGGGTAGTATTGTTCCTTAATAACATCCCTGAAGGATTCCCAGGTGGTCGTGACTATAAATAATGAGGGTTCCTCTATTTCCTTTTGCTCACAAAAAGTTTCCCACCAATCTTTGACACGGGGAACGATTTTGAGGAGAGCAAAAGTAATCTTTTCTCTATTCGAAATTTATAGACAGAAAAATACCCTTCTAGTAGATTCAACCACTTTTCAACACCATATGCGTCTACCTGACCTTCAAATACAGGAATATTGAAGTTTATTTGTACCTTGAAGGGGGTGGTGCCTCCGCTCAAAGAAGATGCGTCGGCTATTGGTAGCCATCGAAGGATTTGCGCCAAACTATCCATCATCTCATTCCTCTATTGCGTGAGGGCTTCCTCAAGAAAAATTTTGAAAGGATATCTGGTCCCGTCATCTTCATTTTCTTCTACCATGAGAGGTCGCTTGGGTGTGCGAGAGCTTTGGTCCTCAAGAGAAACAATCTTGAGACCCAATTCTTTGTTCTCTGACCTCGTTGGGGACATGCATTAAGAGGATAAGGAGCAAACCGATCTGATACCACTGATCCAGATTTTATGAGTAGAACAAAATGACTACAGATTATTAATAGATGCTTAACACAGAATAATAGAGATACAGTAAATCTGGTTTTCTATTCAACAAGGAAATAAGCCGAAACTGTAAAATGCAGCGGAAAACAAACTTGTTGAAATGGTGGCAGCTTATCTTTGAAAAGAGATGTGACGACTGCACTCATTCGCAAGAAGATGATTACAATGAGGCTCTGAAGGCTTTTTTACAATAAAAAGGAGTGTAAAAAACCCTAGACATCCAAAAACCTAACCCTAGGAGATGAGGCGCCAAAAGTCACCTGGGCCTTGTTTGGGTAAGTTAGTACATCAACTTCCCGGGGTCATAACTTTTGCATACAATCTTTGTTTTAGGCGTACGATAGCCCGTTGGAAAGATCTATTCGAGGAATACAACCATTGACAAAAATTTCACGATGAGATTTTACAATAGCTACATACCCCAAAAAATGTCGTTTAAGGCCTCAAAACGACTCCGGAAGTTCAGGACCCGAAAAACTGCTAAAAATAGTAAATTACCAAAATTTCTAGAAAGTTGTTTTGAGCTAGATGGAAAAGGTGGGTGACCATCGATATCCACCTAGATCAGTTGTTATGATTTCCACACTTCAATAGAATTAAGGGGGATGCATGTGGATATGGAGGGGTGGGGTTTTCATTCTCTAGGTGTGGATTATTATATGTGAGTTGTATATGAGTTAGAGCTCCAATGATGCATTGTATTTCATCTTGTTATGTTGGGAGATATTATTTGAATATGAGAAGAAAGTAGATCTAGATCAAAACGACTTGCTATGATTTGTTTTAGGTTGAATGTGCTTTGCACATGCGTCATCCTCTCTGTAGTAATTGTATTTGAATGTTGTTAATATTAATAAAGAAAGCATGAAGTACATTTTGTCTCTATATCTTGTATATGCTGGTTTGAATGTATGTATGTCATATAGTATTGTGCACAATACTCTTATAGTGGTTATGAATGAATGCATGGTTATATGATGGATGTTTCCTGTATGTTATATTCCTTTACAAGTTGCATGAAACCTGTGGTCTCTGTGATTCTCATGGCGTCTCGGGTGAGACCTTCTTTAGCCCTTAAATATGTTGGTGCCTATGGGGTATTTGTTGGTTAAGCCTTTCAACCTTGGTTCTGAAACCCCATAGCCAAGAAGACTATGGGTAGAGGTGAATATGTGATTAGGGATATCAAAAATTTGTTTGTGGATTGGGAATTTGTTGCTTTGGATGTTGAGGTTTTTTTTGGGGGCTCAATTACTTGGTGGTGTTTGAATGCGACTTTAATAAATTACTTTGTTGTTTACTCAGAGTTGTGCACATAGGTATTTTTCAAGAGTATAGGGTTGTTTATTACTTTGCTTGATGTGTATGGACCTTTCGAAGGAAAATAACATTTTTGGACTAAGTTATTATCCTATTTGTGGATAAGGATGAATAACTTGATACTAGGTGGAGATTTAAATCTCACCTTGAACATATGAGAGATATGGGGTTCATATTATAGGCATGACAGGTTGGAAAACTACTTCATTGGTAGATTTGATTTGGTTGGTTGGATAGATGTAGATATAATTGAGGCCAAACCCACCTAGACTAACAACAGAGTGGGGGAAACTGGAATCTCAAAATGTCTGGATAGATTTCTAGTTCATCATGCATTGCTAGAGAAGTTTCCTTGTTATAAGTATTGGGTGGACTCCTTAAGATGTTTAGATAATTTTCCCATATTCCTCAAATTGAGTCTCAAAGAGGAAAAACCAAAGGCTCCTTTCAAATACAACCCTAGTTGGCCAACATAGGTGGAATTTCAAGAATTGGTGAACTCTACGGACTCAACCTGTACACAATTTGTCATCTTTCTTTGTTTGGTTCAAGAGAAAGTTGTTCCTTGGGATACCGAGAGATTTAAGGCAAGGGAACACATATTGAAAGAGACTGAGAAAATTTTGGAGCAATTGTATGGAGAACATCCCAATGGTCTCTATACTGAAGATAACTTCTCTGGTATCAAACAACTTGATACTAAAAAAAGAAGCTACTTTTGGACAAAGAGAAAGATTCACAAATCAAGAGTAGAGCTACTTAGTTAAGCTTGGGGGACTAGAACACTAAATACTTCCACAAATTTACCAATTATAGGAAAACTTAGAATACCATATGGGAATCACTTGATATGGATGGTAACAAGATTCGAAGGTTCCAAGGATTGGCATAACTTGGTGTACAACACTTCTTGGATATATTCAAAGAGTCAGGAAGATAAAATATAACATAAATTTTGAAGGTGGTCTCATATTTCCCTCGAATGGTTGAGGCAAATAATAATGAAGAAATGTTTAGGGAAGTGTCTAGGGAGGAATTGTTGGTGCTCTTGAACTCCTTTAAAAAGACAAGAGTCCAAGACCTGATGGGCGACATGTGGATTTTTACCTAGATTTGTTTGAGATCCTAGGGGAGGACTTATTAAAGGTAGTTGAGGAGGTAACACTGACATGTAAGGTCCCAGGAAAATAAACTCCAAATTCATTACTCTTATACCCAATAAAGATTGTCCATAGAACTGCGATGGCTTTAGGCCAATTTCCTTATGCAATTGCGTGTATACAAACATCTCCAAAGTTATTGTAATGTGCTTAAAGCCTCTACTATATAGATACATATCTCCTAAACAATTTGGGTTTCTTGAGGGGTGATTGATTCATGAAGCTATTGGATTGTCTCAAGAATGTCTACACTTCATAATAAACTCTCACTCTTGTGCTACAACTATCAAACTAGACCCGTCAAAGGCCTATGATCGGATCTCCTGGTTATGTGTAATACTAATTTTGATTCACTTGGGCTTCTCTCTTACTTTGGTAAAGTGGATCATAGGCCGTGTGACTTCTGCAACCTTCTCAGTATTGATTAATGGGTAATCATCCTACTTTTTCAAGAATTCAAGAGGCCTCAGACATAGATGCCCTCTTTCCCCCTATCTATTCTTATTGGTGGTAGAGGGTCTTAGTAGGACTATTCATGATGCCATAAGACTTAGATTAATTCATTGGGTTCAAGTGGGAAGAGGGTATCCCTTACTCATCTTCTCTTCATGGATGATTTTTTACTATTCAATTATGGTATTACACTGGAATGTCAGAATCCTAAAGAAATTTTGGGCTTGCATTCTTTTACAACTGGTATGGAGATTAATTTGGGAAAGTATGCTTTGTATACACATGGGATGGATGATCCAGATTTTACAAGCAGAACGAAATGAATATAGATTATTATCAAAAGATGCTTAACACAAAATAACATATATACAGTAAAACTAGTTTCTATTCAATAAGGAAATAAGCTGAAATTGTAAAATGCAGCGGAAAACAAGCTTGCTAGAATGGTGGAGTCTTATCTCTGAGAAGAGATGTGACGAATGAACTCATTCGCAAGAAGATGACTACAATGAGGCTCTGAAGGCCTTTTTACAATATAGATGAACGAAAAAACCTAGACATCCAAAAACCTAACCATAGGAGATGACGCGTCAAAAGTCATGTGGGCCCCGTTGGGGTAAGTTAGTACATCAACTTCCCGGGGTTGTAACTTTTGCATACGATCTCCGTTTTAGGGGAACGATAGCCTGTTGGAAAGGTATTAATGAGAAGAAGGATTTTTTACTAGCCCAAGTCAGTGCCTTTTGCAATCACTTGGGCCCCAAATCCCCAAAAAATGTCGTTTAGGGCCTCAAAACGACCCCAGAAGTTTGGAACCTGAAAAACTGTCGAAAAACTGCCAAGGTGGAAAACTGTTTTTTGAGCCAGTGGAATAGGTGGGTGGCCACTGATATCCACTTGGATAAATCCTCCCTCATTAGGAAGTAATGGTCTCCATTGCGTTGATTCCCCCCATCAAATGAGGAAATTTTTGTTGAATTTGGCCTCGGGTGATCCACTTGCCTTGGTGCAAGAGCTACCCGACTTTGACAACTTGATAAAGTTGGATCCTTTGCTGGAGAGTTCCCTTGACCTATTTTTCCACAATCTGATCACTATATTCCTGTCGTATGAAGTCGGGGTTGAGCTCAATTGGTGTCAACTGTTCTGCTACCTCTGAGGTGTCCAATAATGGTGGGAAATAAGGCCGAAGGAGATCCACGTTGAACACAGGGTGCAGGCCAAGGAAAGGAGGAATGCTGAGCTCAAAAGAATTATTACCCACAAACTTGGTGATGGTGTACGACCCATAACAGAGTGGGCAAAGCTTTCAATGGGGTTTTGTAAGGCATTCTTTCTGTAAGTGCAACCAAAATTTGTCGCACACCTGAAACTTATGTGGCACCCAATGTTGATTATGGCACTGCTTGTTCTTGTCATTGCACTTCTGTAGGATATCTTGAACCTATTGGCGAATGTGATGGATCCACTCAATGAATCAGGTGGCTTTTTCAACCTTAGTTGGAGTAGAAGATGAGTTGGTCAAGGTGACCACAAGGGGTAGTGCAACATCTATGGGACCCAATGGTTGGAATCCCAACGCCACCTGAAAGGGGTTGTGGTTGGTTGAGCTATGTAAGGCTTGGTTGTAGCTATGCTAGACATAGGGAAGACTCTCATCCCATATGTGAGGGTGCTTTGATTTATACATGCACGGGATATGAACGATCATTCCATTTACGACCTCAGTTTGGCTATCTGTCTGGGGGTGGAAGGCCATGGATTTGGTGAGCTTGGTGTCCAACAGTGACCAAAGGATCGAGTAGAATGTGCTAAGAAATTGACTGTCCCGATATGAGACAATGGTTTTTGGGATTCCAGAATGTACCCAGACTCGTTCAAAGAAGATCTTGGCATTGGCCTCTGTTGTGATGCTCTTCTTGCAGGCGACCAGAATGGCCATCTTAGAAAATCCATCAACAACCATAAAAACGCAATCATTTCCTTGCTTGGTGGACGAGAGGCCCAACATGTAGTCCATTGAGATGGATTCCCATGGCCTGTCAGGAGTAGGCATAGGAGTGTACATGCCCTGTTTCTTAGTGGTAAGTTTGTCCATAGCACAGGCAGTGCAGGACCTGATATACTTGGTGACCTCCTATTGAAATTTAAGCCAGTATAAATGTTTATGCAACATTGCCACTGTCTTTTCGACGCCAAAGTGTCCTGCCACCCGATTGTAGTGGGCTTCCTAGATCAACTTCACTCGCTTGCTTGATGGAACATAGATAGGGCCCAGACGACATAGCAACCCATCCTGAAGATGGAAATTATCGACAACTGCATTTACGCCCAACATTTGGTAGGTGGTGGTGAAGTCTGGGTCTGTCTCATAGAGTTGGGGCCATCTAGAGGTCTCATGGAAGCAAGAGTCTAGCACCGTGGTGAGTGTCGGGACTGGCAGTCTACTAAGGCAATTAGTGACACGGTTGGTGCTTCTTGTTTTATACTTGATGTTGAGGTGGAATTGCTACAAGTATGTGGACCACTTTTGATGGCGGTCATTCTGCAATTTTCCTTGTGTCTGCTTGAACTGCAACGACTTATGATCAGTGTGGATGACTGTCTCCTTCCCAAGAATGTAATGTCTCCACTAGTGACATGATTTCACAATGGAGTACATTTATTTGTCGTAAGTAGGGTACTTACATACAACATCTGATAGTGTCTCACTACGATAGGCCACAGGGTGGCCATGCTGAGTGAGAACGATGCCCACAACATAGTCTGAAGCATATGTCTCGATCTCAAAGGGCTGTTGCAGGTTCAGTGGTGAAAGTACTGGGGTTGAGCACAAGCACTGCTTCAAATCATCGAACGCTTGTTTTTGGGACTGACCCCACAAAAAGTTCGCCTTACCACCACCCCTAGTTATTTGGTTGAGGGCCCATGTAATATGGGAGAATCCCAACACGAATCTGTGGTAGAAATTAGCAAGGCCCAAGAAGCTCTGAAGCTTAGTGACC
>JASDQU010370578.1:83253-95398 GCA_032191745.1 Picea mariana | reverse complement strand
TTCTGTGAAATATGACATATATGATGAGTGTCGCGTGCTGGAAGAGGACAGATTCGTTGTACAATAGTGATAGTTTCTAACATATCAGGGTAAATCGGTTCAAAGGGTGCGATAACCAATTTCCATCGTTGATCAGTTAAGAAATGAACGATACTCGTGAAAGAGAGGTATTAAGGCGGAATTTGGGTTACATCATGAAACATGAGGTATGAAGTTTATTTTCATAGATCACGAGTTTGCATAGATCACACAAATCACGAGGTGTATGTTTCTGCGCATGAAGTGTATGCATAAAGTCATGGTATGAAAAGCGTGGCTTTTTGTTATTGTATGCACACGAGGAGGTAAGTGGATCACCTTTATAAGTGGATCGCATTAATAAGAGGATCGAGCTTATAAGCACAAGACATATTTTATGAAGGGTTTCCTTTAAATAAATGGGAGGATAGCCTTGGTAAATAAATTATATGAGGTGGATGTTTATTTTTTAAAGGTGGATGTTCTAAAAACGTTTTTTTAATATATATATATATATATTTTGGATTAAATCTTTTTTATTCGATCTTTATAAATATGAGTTCATTCCTTTCTATTAGAAAGATTGGTTTTATAAGTTGTAGTTTTTGGGTGGTGTGTATTAATGGAAAAGGTGTAGAGTTTAAATTTTGAGGTGGATAAATTCAATGGAAATAATAAATTTGAGCTATATAAGTTGAAGATCTGGGATCTTCTTCTGTCACAAGGATTCCAAAAAGCATTGGTAGGAAAGACAAAGAAACCAACAAACATGATAGACGAGGACTCGGAAGATATAGATGCAAGAGCCCTCGATACCATTTGTTTGTGTATGGAAGATGGATTTTTGTTTAACATCGTTGGAGAGGAGGAAACATCAAGAGCGGTGATGGTTGAGTCACCATGAAAGAAAAAAAATGTATTTACCTTGGACTTGTAAAAATGATTGATTGCATGTAAATGGGCATGCGTTTGTAAGACTTGGATAGGCATGCTTGCCCCTAGTTTATTGAGTCACCTATGAAAAGTATAGACATATATTTAGGTAGATTGAAGATGTGGGGGGAATGTATGTTGTCTTAACCTTGACTCGGTGAAAGAGTTAACCAGTTATATATGTTTTTTAGGTCAAAGCACGTGATTTTTTGGGTCCATGTTTTTTGGGTAGCCTATGGTATTGTGTCCATGGCTTGCATGTAGTGAATCTTGTAAAAGGCTTGGTGAAATCCTTTGTAAATAGGCCTAGAGGTAAGTGGTGAAAGCTTACTTGGCCGCCTTGAATCGATTGGGTCAAGGGAATGTTCATGTTAAGGTCGAGCATTGAGACTCCATTGTAAAGTCCCTGGAGGTGAGTGACAAATGTTCACTTGGGCTGGCTTGGATGGATTTGTTCAAGCTTTTTCGAATGCAATATTCGAGGTGGAGCAATGTGTCTAGGTGAGAAAGGTGGGTCTGTAGAAAGGCTTATGTTTTTAGAGATGTTATAAATAATAGATGTGCTCGTTTAACCATAGACAATATAGAAATGTTGTCACCCAACCATAGGTCAAAGCCACCACCGAGAACCTTAACCTTGATAGAGAATAATTCTAGAAGAAAACCCTAGGCCTAATAGCCAATCAAGGTAGCATACCTCTCTTCTGGGCTAGTGCACCAAGCAAGAATAAACAAAGGCCAAGCATAAATTCCAAACCATAACCAAGAAAAAGTCCAAGCCAAAACCGAAATTTTCCAGTTGCAGCAACTACAGCTGCAACTCCTCTCCAAACTTGCACACCACTGGCTTTATGTAGTTGTGAGAGGTGAGGTGAAAAATGAGCTCTAGCGCCCTCTTATTTATAGTCTTTCAAGCAACCTAACTAGGTCGAATTCTAATTCTTGAGGATAAGAACTCAATAATAAATATTCTCTTGAGCCGACTTGCTTCCTAGGGTTATTATCCAACGTTTTAGGGTTTCTCTTGCTTCCCAAAATATTCTATTCTTGTCAGGGTTACACGTGGAGGTTAATACCTCCCGCAGCTACCATAATGTCAACACTCCCTCCTAGCTAGGGAGGTATTGAAGACAATGGTATTGAGCCCAAACATGCCATTCAACTGGTAGCATCATCATAGCCATACAGGTTATCTCATGATTAGATCACGAGCACCATCATCACTATCAATATCATATGATAGCATCAACTACATCATCTCTCGAAGCCATACTCCATCTGCGTAATCAGACATGATGTTGAATAAGTCACTCACTCCACAGAGTGATACAAGAACTATTCTTCTAATCCAGAGATATGTCCTAGAAGAATAATTATTCCAACTGATGTTGGAAGCCATGCCATGGGATACAAGGACTATTCTTCTAATTTAGACATACGTCCTAGAATAATAATTGTCCTTGACCATTTTCTGCATGGAGAATATATGTCCATCAACACACTAACACTATTGATAGTCTTCATGGAAATTAGAACAATGTCATTCAATAGAACACAACTGTGTCTATCCCTAGTAGTACATAACTACTATCCAGTGGTACACAACCACACCAAGTAGCACACGGCTACTTAATCAGTGACACATAGTCACAACTAGTGGAACACATCCACCACAGTGTCATACAGCTATTGTTCAGAGATAGAGAGTCTCCAAAGAAATCATATCATCTCATATCAACCTGCATAGAAACAATATCATGATATAAACTGAGTCATCTAGGCCATTCTTCCACTCACATCTATGATATCTGGAAGAACATCTTCACTCGCGAAGTGAAACATCAACCATGGGTTATATAGACTATTCTTCTCAAGTAGAGAAGAATAACTTTCCTTGATTTTTGAGCCTAGACAACTCACCTAACTGGGCCATTCCTCCGACACTAATCATAGTGCAACCTGGAGAGAATGAGTCTTCCCTAGGGAATGCATGTCCCTGATTGTTGAACCTAGACCATTCACCTAACTGGGCCATTCCTCCGGCACTAAACATAGTGCAACCTGGAGAGAATGAGTCTACCCTAAGGAATGATTGTCCAGACCATTACCTAAGGAAATGACTGTCCTGTACCAACCTCCAAAATGGACCATTCTTCGAAACTAGTCACAAATGTGAGCTTCGAAAGAAAGACTGCTTGGTGAGACAGACCATTCTACTTGACCACTACTCAGAGTGACTGCCAAGAAGAATGATTATCCTAGACCATTGCCCCACATTGGCCACAAGGGGAATCACTGTGTATGGTACATCAACAATCTATCGAACCATTTTTATTAGGAAAATGACACTCTGATCTAGACCATTTTCCAAACTGGAAAATGCATGTTTGTCAAAAATCTCAAACCACTTTTCGAAATGGAAAGGAACTGCTCATCGTGGACCATTTTTTGAACTGAAAAATAACTATCCATAAATCAATAACACATAAGTGCTCCCTCCCAACCTAGGAGTAATCTCTTCCTTCTTTAATAAGGAAGTCAAATCCATGAGCCCCAACTAAAATTTTCATCTTGGATAGAGGTTTTACCAAAATATTTGTTATCTTCTCATCTGTGGAGATATATTGGAGAACCACTTCTCTTTCCTAGACTTCATCACGGAGAATGTAATGCTTGATCTCAATGTACTTTGGTCTATCATGGAACACTAGTTTTCTCTGAAGGCTTCATGTATATCTAATCATTACAATATATATCATGGTTGAATTTAAGACATCTGTTTCCTGCTAGCTCATGACATCGTGGCAAGGCTCAAACTGAAACATACCCAAGTAGCACTTCTTCTATCATCATGAGAGTTTTTCATGGATTATCAGTCCATGGTTTTCTTATATCTACATACATGGGTCTCTTTCTGGTATACCTCAAGACCTTAAGATTTCTCTACATAGGATTCTTCCTCAAATGCTCTATTGGGAGAACAGTCTTTTACAACCAACTGATGTAAACTTCAATCCATGGATACTGCAAGAGATACAATAGCTCAGATAGAGGTATATCTGGTTTACGGGAGCAAGATGTTATCATAGTCTTCTCCTCCTTCTGGAAGAACCTCTAGTTCTAAATGTCCCAATGCTTCCATTCATAACCCTTTTTCACAATTTCTTACATATACTGTTCTTCATCATAACTTCCATTTCTTCTGCTTGATTCCTTCTAGTGGAATCCAACCAAGTTGGTAGTCTTGTGATTCTTGGTATAATAACTGGTTGTTCTATATTTTCTTTCTTTCTTGGAATCTTCATGTTCTTCCTCATGTTTCACTTTAGCTCTTGGGTCCATGGAGTCTTCTATAGATTTCATGCCCCTAAGGTTCCAACTTCTTGCTTTCAGCATAGGATCATGGATGTAGATGGACAACCAAGGGTACTTTAAGGATTCTTTTCGAAGAAACCTTCTTCTAAAGTCACACTTAACACATGTTGCTTTTCATGGATGTTGCTTTCAATGGAAACATGGATAGATACTTCATAATCCTCAATGGATCATATTATTTAGGATTAGCTCCCTCCCAATCCCTTCTTCATACATGAATACATGCTCTTCTTTTGGAATTATGTCATTATCTCCCTCCATCTAAGATAGTCCACGCTTCTATATGCATCCTTATCACCTTTTGCAAAGTGTCACAGGTCTTTTTCCAATTTCCTCTTGATTGTTGATTTCTTTCTGTTTTGACTTCTTTTGGGTCTCTTCAAGTTTGAATCTGATTTTGGCTCAGTTGACAATTGTTACTTATATAATAGCTTTCATATGATTTGCTGCCAAAGATTGTCAACATACTTCATCTTTTTCATGTGTATTTATTGATTTGTAGTCATCATAATAGCCATCTTTATCCTTTTATTCTTTCATTGGTATTGTTTTCCTTGAACATATTTTCTTCTAAGAAATAGATATGCATGATATGTTACGAACTATGTAAACATGATATATACAAGAGCTTTGGAGAATATTATTACCTTGACTTAGAAGAAGAAGTTTGTTTTATCCTGCTTGACTTCCTTTGAGGGTTCCCTTTCTTCGGCAACTGTTGCTTCGTTTGTTTCCTTCCTTTTTCTTTACTCGAGACAGTGGTTCCTGTAGTGACCATATTTTTGACAGTTGAAGCATTGTATCTGTAACATATCCTTTTCTTGATTTGGTTTCTTCCTTGAGCCAATCTTCTTCTTATTCCTTAAATTCTTGAACCTTGTTGTGAAAGCTTGATCATTGTATTTCCTTTGGGGTTTCTCTTTTGCATTAATCCTTGATTCTTCTTGTGCACAACAAGTCCAGAGTTCTTAAAATGTGGGATAATCCTTTCTTGTGTTCATGCTTGCGGCAAATGCATCCCATGTCTTGGGAAGACCATTGAGTACTATATTTATCAGTTCCTTCTCTGAAATGATTTCTTCAATAGCTTGTAGTTGATATCTTAACTGAAATATTCTCACAAGGTATGATGTTATTCATTTTCATGTCACAGAGCTCATTCTTCAGACTCATTACTTGTCCATTGTTTCTGACAGAGAAGAGGTTAGTTATGGAATCATACATCTTATATGAGTCAAGATGAGAGATGTAGGGTATCAAGTAGTATTTTAAAGACTCAACTATGATACTTATGGAATTGATGTCATTGTCTTTGAACTTCTCCATAACTGCAATGTTCTAAAGTTCCTTCTCTTTTCCTTCTTCAAACTGTGGTTCCACGATCTTTCCTTTCATGATATCCAACATTTTATTCTTGGAAAGGATGAAATCAATCCTTGTCTTCCATGCTCTAAATTTAGAAGCCCCTTCTAACTTGTTTTCTGACTTCATAGATTAAGTCATGACTTCTTTGACTTGTTCAACCTTTGACTTTGACAAAAAACTCAAACTTGACGTCTTAGATTGCTGAGAGTACCAGGAGGTGCGCTAGGTTAAGGCGCACTAGGATATCCAAAATTTAGGTTAATATCTTCACTTAAGGTGCCTCAACAAGAGGGTTAGGGTTTCGTTGTTACAACAAAAACTGACTGCAACTGCAATTGTAACTAGGCAAATCCTCCCAATCTATCTTCCAACGGTTACACTGTCTTAAGATAGTGTGGGCCCATAACCTATTAGAAATAATAGGTGTGCTCTTTTAAACATAGACAATATAGCAATATTGTCACCCAACCATAGGTCGAAGCAACCCTCGAGCACCTTAACCTTGATAGAGAATAATTTTGGAAGAAAACCTTAAGCCTAATAACCAATCAAGGTAGTGTACCCCTCTCCAGGGCTAGCACACCAAGAAAGAATAACCAAAGGCTAAGCAGAAAGTCCAAACCATAACTGAGAGAAAGTCCAAGCCAAAATTGAAATTTTCTAGTTGCAACAACTACAGTTGTAGCTCCTCTCCAAACCTGCGCACCACTAGATTTATGTAGTTGTGAGAGGTGAGGTGACAAATGAGCTCTAGCACCCTCTTATTTATAATCTTCCAAGTGACCTAACTGGGCCGACTTCTACTTCTGGAGTCTAATAACTCAATAATAAATATTCTCTTGATCTGACTTGCCTCCTAGGGTTACTATCCAACGTTTTAGGGTTTCTCTTGCTTCCCACAATATTCTATTCTTGTCAGGGTTACACGTGGAGGTTAATACCTCTCGCAGCTACCATAATATCAACAAGAGATTTGTAGTGAATTGAACATTGGCAAGTCAATCAAGTGTTTGAGAACATATGATGAAGGTATGCTCATATCCATGAAACTTGGAAATTATTGCAAGGAAGATGGGATCGAAAGGGCATGTTCAGTAATGCCAAGTTGCAACAATAGTTGTGGGAAGAAGCACTTGTGCTATCTGGTAACTTGGTCACCATAAGTCGAAAAACACTAGAAGATTCCATAAGAGGTATGAATAGGTCATCTGGTGATTACTCAAGTGTGAAACTATTTGGTTGTGATGTTTATTTTTTGAACAACATTCTAAGTAGGACCCAGATCAAACAAATAGATCTTTGATATGGTGATGATGTTAAGGGATGTAGATTGTGGGATGCTACTTCCCATAGAATCATCATGGATAGAGATGCATTGTTTGATGAATCTCCTTTTATAAAATTAAACATAGTAAAAGATGAAATGTTCAAAGCATGAATAGCAGAAGGGTATTTGGAAGGTATTGATTTGCATGAAAGTTTCTCACTAGTTGTTAAAAGCTTGTTTATATTCATGGTGTGTTAACACTAGTTGTGTAAAATGATCTTGAGTTAGTACAAATAGATGTTAAAACTATTTTACATGGAGGTTTTGGATAAGGAGATGTATATGGAACAACCAAAAAGGTTAGTTCGGGATCACAATAGAATGTTTGTTTGCAAACTCAGGAATTATTATATGGACTAAGGTAACCATAAAATGGTACAAGATGTTTGGTTCCTTCATGGTGAGCCAGATTTTACAAGAAGTGAGTATAACCATTGGGTTTATGGTATAATTATTACCTTGGCATTAAATGTGATGCAGTTAGTTAGGTGTTTGATATGAAGAATCTAGGAGCAACAGGCATGTAAATACAAGATGGTGTTTGGCTTCTCTTGTCTTCAAATTTGGGCATGATATATCAGGTAAATTATTGTCAAGGTGGAGATTATTGAAATGTGTCAGCTAATTTCCCATGATTTTTTGGATATGGATGGATTTCTTGACTCCAATAATTCTGCAGTTAGTTGAACCAAATCAACTAAAAATAGAATATGGATACGTGTAATTGTTTCATCAGTTTTGGAATCTATTTGATCAGTTTGTGTAATTGTGTGATAGATGCTATATATCTATCAGTTTGTGTAATTGTGTGATAGATGTTAAATATCTATGCATGCTAGTAGAGGCAAAGGCATTGTGTGGAATGAGTGTGAGGTTTGAAAGCCTGCTCTTGTAATTGTCTCTTGATCAATAAGAACACTTCCTTTAAAGGGTTTTACCACGTAAGTTGTTGTGTTCATTGTGTTATTGATTGATGTTGGTTTTATGAAATATCCCTGATCCCGCTGATCAAGATATTTGCTACTGTTCTATTGCTCCGTCTTGTAGATCTGATACACTGGGGGTTTCTGGATGCGTTTCAGTTGTGTGTTTGAGATATTTTTGGTTATTGCGAGTGCATGGTGGTTATTGCATGTGCATGTCGCATATTTATGGTTTAAACAGTATATAAAGGATGCATGGGCAAGAAAAGGACATCGATTGCCCAATATGGAAAATACTCAAGCATGGAAATACAATAACATACTGGAAATATAGAAATAATTGTCGGCTAGATATCATGGATCGTCACTGGAATACAAACAAATAACATCAAAATACCCATGATTAGAAGATGATAGCAGATCTGATGCATGCATGGATAGATCAGCAAAATATGCGATTCTGGAGAAGTACGGTAACCGCTACCAGCTGGAAAACTCATTCGGAAGAATCGACTATTAGAATGCGCTAGAAATTGCTCCAATAGAAGAACCCAGGTCTCTAGACTGAAATGGATGTCTGTCGGATCTCGGATCTGATCCCTGAGGCACTGGATCTGGACCCCTAGGGGGTTTGCGCATCTCCTGGGACACTGGATGTGCTCCAAAGGATTACACCAATGAAATCTGCTGCTATATGGCTCAAAACGATCTTCTTGCCAAATAAGGAAATGGGTCGCAAGGATTTGTCCGGATCTGCTCTCGAACTTTGCATGCAACAACAAATGTCTATCCAGAAGAACTGCACCCTAAATGGCCGAATGAGTCGATCTGCAAGATTCCACCGTCAGAATCTATTGATAGATGGCTCAATAGAAGTGCCTTGTATGGATCTCAAATGGGTTGGAAGGAAACTGCAATCTGGATATGGATATCGTGCATCTCTCCAAACCCTCAAACTGACTTGTGCCCTCACTAGCTGAGCTGCGCACTCTGCAATGGATACTCCTGAAAAGCACGGTGAAATACCTGGATGGTATCTCCAATGGGATAGGTTGTGTCTCTCAACACCAAAACCAATCAATGGTGGTGGTTTCCTCCAGAAATCCACAAAACAGTAAGGTCGACTCTCTTCCTCCTCTGGGAACTCTCAACATCAAATCATAACAATGCATAATGAATTAGGTTGCTTTACCCTTCCTTTATAGCTTCCCGAAAACCTAATTCGTTGTTGACCTTTTCCCTCCAAATGACTTTTGCTTTATTTTATTATTCCTTGATTATATCACTTAATTAATTAATTAATTAATTAACCATGTTGCCTGTAAAAAGTGATTTATCCATCCTGATGGCTTCTTTGGCCACTGAAAGTCACTTCTCATCATCTTATCCTATAATACTCTTCCTCCTGATTCCGATGAGCTATTACACTAAGATGTTTTTCCAAGTAATATGCCCATTATAACCTTCTTAGTGAATTTAATTAAGATATGACCCATAATAACTCAAAATTACGGAAATTGTCGGAATGCAATGAAACCAAGGCCCAGTTGTGTAGAATGGATCCTGATGATGAACGATACAATTCGGGCCCAAATAAACCCCTCAATATCTCTCAGACTCTCTGTCACCCCTATTTGGCTACTCGGGCAGGCATAACACTCTGAAATGTTGTAATGTTATAACGTCCCAAAATGGGGACATTACAGTCCTCCCTGTTGGAATATTGCTTGTCCTAAAGCAATAACTGAATCCAACTACATATGATACCGAGGTCCCATATCCACCTGTGTGACACAAGGTAGACTCCCCTCAAGATGTGGTCTCTCCAAGTGCTCACCACGCATGACACCCACATGCTCCTGATGAGTAGAATGATCAATGGATAAAGAATCTTAGTCAACTCCCTGAGAAACCACTCTACTTAAAACTCAACTCCATCAAACGCTGAACTACAAAGAACTTCAATCCCTGGGTCCCATATCAGAATGTGAACTGCAATGCCATGTGGAGTATATTTTTGTAACATATCAACACCATGAGTCTCCTGCAAATAACACATGGCCTCAACCTGAAATGGGTCTATCCTATCAGACCATACCAAACTCAACATGGCCCCCACCAACTGAACATGCTGCTGCCATAGTGAGGTAGTACAATACTTCAACGAATCACTAGCCAGTGACGTGCTCTCCCAAATACTGAAACTCAATGGGAAAACAAAGTGACTTCCCTCTGCAAACGTATGCTCATCTCCATCAGTCAATGAAATGCTCAGCCCCGTAATCCCAGGGTCCCATGCTAGTCTCTGATAGGGACCATCATGCTGATGTTGCTCTACTCTGATCATGATTGTTTGCTCAAAGTATCCATACTGGACCCTCCATGCATGGATCCTCATAAGATGAAACAAACTATCGACCCAATGGACTTTAGGATCCCATGTCAAACTTGGAATCTCATCACTTCCAATCCCCACTAATTGTTGATGTGCCCTACTGGTAACTGTCGAAATCTGTCCACTCTCATCCCAATGAGAGTCTAAAGCAACCTATGAGTTATCCTCTATCCCATGGCCTAGGATACTCTCCATCATGCCTAGGAACTCAATTGTCTACCCCTAATGATCCACCCCTATCCTGTTGTATGAAATCAAGACACTCCTGCCAAGTGGTCTCAGCCTACCAACTCTCCATGTTCCCTACCACTGTCTATCACCCCCTATGCGGTTGTCAATGATACAAGTGTCGAGAAAGGATATCATAAATATCTGCACCCAACTATAGGACTGGAAATTATCATATGCTTTGGTCAATCCCTAGGATTGGACCAAAATCTCATCCACTAGCACCCATGGTGAATAATCGCCTAAACTCCAACTATCGGGTACAATAGTAGATAACTCCACAAACTGTTGGCCAATCACTCTCCCTCCATCATCACTCAGATAGTTGTTGCTATTGTGAAGGTGATCTCCCAGAACTATGTGATGTTGCAAGGGAGAGGAATCTCCATGCTCCACTAAGTGTGTCTCCTCCCTGCCATCCAATGTGTCCCCGTGAATCCCACTATACATCTCTCTCATCATCATATGTCCAAGGTGTATCGTCGGATCAACCTCTGTGTGGATATCAACCAATCCTGGAACACAAATGAAAGCGTCCTCATAACTGTCCCTGGCTCTGGAATCCTCGTGTGTATGTGTATGACCGATTGTCTCAGAACTACCCATGAATGGTGGCCTCTGCGACACCCAAATATCCTCTAGCAATGTAACTGAGGAACATATCTGGCTCACTGTTGAGATAGATATAGTGTATCTCTGACCAGTATCCTCAAGGAGCTCATCTAATTTGGACTCTAATTCTTGAAGGGTTTTCTATGTGCCTTCCAAGAATCCTCGTGTGCTCACCAACTCATGAGTGACTCGGTCCACCTCAAGCTCTTGCTCCCTCAGTGCCCTATGATACATCTCGCCAATCTGCAATAGGTAATCTCTGTCCACCAATAATTGCTAGTAGTCAGCCCTCATCACAGTCACTCTCTCCATGAGTGTATGGAAATCATCAATGGCAAGTCCCCTATCTGAAATATCATGTGCCATCGACGCCCTCCAACAATAACCTACCACTAATGTGTGTGTATCATCAATGCATCGAGTGGCTGCCATGATCATGTCCTCACTGACTCTCAATTGTCCCGTCCAATGTCGTGACTCCTGATCACATTCCCGCTGAGGTTCTACCTCATGCCCCTCACTGCTAGTGTCAACAATGGAATCCCCAACAACACACTCCTCAAAAGATAAGGCATTGAACTTCCCACTGTCTACTATGTTACTGAGTCCTCCTGTAGGCCACTGCACACCATCACCAACTGCTACCCCCATCTGAATCGCACTGTATCCTGTATAGGTAGTTGTATCCTCCTGTGTGCTCACCCTACTAATATCATCTGTGTCTGGATCCCATATAGATGTGTCCAGACACGTGATATGGTCATCCCAACCAATAAGGAGTGTATCATCATCATTGTAGATCGATCCTGGGAGTAAGTGTCCCAACAAGCTGTCGGTCTCCACAACCTGGTCCATCAATGGAATCTCCAAGAGTGGTGACTCACTCTCCTCATACTGATAGGTATGTGTAAGGTCAACTATCTCCAAGCCATACCTCTCCTCTTGGGTCTGCAGATCCATATGTCCCTT
>JASDQU010370577.1:51245-62967 GCA_032191745.1 Picea mariana | reverse complement strand
ATGTTGGCTTTAAGCCATTAGTTGTAATTATACCTCCTAGTCTCCTATATATACCAAGGAAACATTTTCATTTTGAATCATCTTGTACTTGAACATTTAAGTGGGGTAAAAGGAGGTTTCCCCCTTGAAGAGGCTTATTATCTGAAATTGTCTCTTTTTCAAGGCGTTGAGTACTTTTTCTAAGGTTTTTCTATGCTATATTGATATTTGGTTCTTAACATCAATGGGATCAGATTCTTCCACAAGAAGAATTTTCATACAATGACTCACAAAACAAGAGCATTGGAAAGATCCCATTCCAACTACTATATGGAATGCATCCAAGAGGAGTATTTGAGTTGAGAGACTTAGAACAGAGTGAGTTCAGAAGTGTTGGAGCAAAAGATTTTGTTGTAGAAATGCAGAAGCTCCATAGAAAGATCATAGAGAAGTTGTATATCTATAGCAAGGAGTACAAGTGTAGAGTTGATCAACATCGCAGAGAGATTCAATTTGAAGTAGGAGATCAGGTTCTGGCACATCTCAAGAAAGAAAAATTCCCACGGGGAACATATAATAAGTTGAAGATGAAGAATATAGGGCTATGTAAGATCTTAAGAAAGTTTGATGAAAATTACTATGATATCGAGCTGCCAGATGATGTGGTCATATCACCCATATTCAAAATATCATACATGTATCCTTACAGGGAAGATGAAGAAGGAGAAACAAAAGATCGGAAAGAGATTCAATGGGAAAATAAAATTCTTGTAGAAGTAAATCCACATATGGAGAAGATCATTGATTAAAGAGTTGGAAATAAGACCATAAGGAAAACATAATATGAGTACCTGGTAAAGTAGAGGAGACACCCCATAGAGGATTCCAGTTGGGTAAGCGAAGCAGATGCTCAGAGGCATGGAAAGACAGTGCAGGAGCATCATCAGCAAAGCACACATGGAGAGACAACTCAATGCCATAATGCACCTTTTGAATTATTTTGTAATCTTAAACGTTGGTGTTTCCTGTCAATATTTTTGAACGAATAATTAGAAGAAGATCAAAATGGCTTGGAAGCAAACACAATCAGTGAGATCTGGTATTTTCACTCTCATACTTTAATGTAATAGAACTTAAGGAGTAGTTAGTTTTTTTTGAATCTTCTCTTCTTCGAGAAGACGAGTAGTCAGAGGGAACCCTAGGAACCCTCCGGGATAAATAGAGGTGTTGTATGCTTGAATGAGGCTATTAAAAATTAGTAGGATATTGTTGTGATTTAGTTGTTGCTGACTTTTTAGTTATTGTTTTATCATAGCTATAACCATTTACATTTGAATGAATATAACAGAGGAAAATTTATCCAATGCATGGTGTTGCTACTGTTTATAGTTCCCTGTTATTTTTTGTTTTCATGAATGAATGAGTTATGTTATTAAGTATAAGAAACTGTGAAGTGTTTGGATGAGTTTCAATTGTTTCTCTTCCTTGAGATTATGCAAGAAGTGCATACTATAAGAAAGGAGTGTGTTTAACAAAGTCTTTTGACTCAAAGCTCAGAAGAGATAGTGTGAAATTTCATATGCAGAGTGTGCATATCAAATGAAAGGAGTGCGCAGATAGAGTCTTTGACTTGAAAAACTAAGGAGAAATAGCTTGGGTTTTCTCATGAAACAACGTGAAGATCTATTGCAAGGAGTGCACAGATACGGAAATCGAATAAGTGTTGAATTATACCTCTAAGGATTCAAAGGGTTTGAGAAACAAATATCAAGAGAGATAGCAGGAAGAAATATTCAAAGGGAGAGAATCTCTAAAGGTTTAATGAGTTATCGACCAATATCCCTTCAGGAAGAAGCAGTGACCATTAGATCTGGAAGAACTTCATGGAAGTTAGATGTGAATAATTTAGGCACTTCGTGGTTCAGAGTGTTTTGAAGTATTGAGGAGTGGGATAGCCGAAGTCTAAAATCGTGAAGTGATCCTAGTCATTGGCTACAAATAAGATACGTGGTAGCGAATAAGTGAGTTCGAAAGAGAAGAGATACGAAAGAATTTTCATGAAGTACAAGGCGCAACCTTCGCGAAGTCCCGAAGAGCGGAGTAGATATGGACTGTTGGATCTAGAGAGAGCACATGGTGGAGATACACAAGATTCAGAGGAAAATTCCTTAGGAGGAAAGGCAAAGGAGGAAAATACCCGAAGAGCCAAGAGTCAAAGAAATCCTAGTCATCCATTTGTACAAGACACGTGGTGTTGGATTAGGCCCTTCACTACTTTGTTGTTCGGAAGGGAAAACATTAGGGAGGAGTGGAGAATCGTCAAAATAATGGAAACCTTGAGCATATATGAGCCATCCTTGGCTTGAAATATCTAGATCGTCCATCTAGAGGACAAGTGTTAGTAGGGGAAAGGGTTCGGAACAGAGATAATTTAGGGAAAAAGGGTGTGTGCAACATTCGGAACTCCCGAAGGCCGGAGTCTGAAGCAGATCATAGTCATTGGTTATTGGATAGGAGAGAACCGTCGATTCTCATGCTAGACGTGTTCGCAATTTAGAGTTTGAGGAAAAGGGTTGTAGCTGTAGTTGAAGCGGTCAGAGTTCGAAGTCAGAAGTGTTTGAGGAGATTAAGCCCGGGGTCATAGCCCGAGGTTGCATGAGGAGAGGGCTAGCAAAAAGGATCTAACACCCAAAATTTCAAAGATTAAGGAGCATTGAAGAAAGGGTCTGCAGGTTACATATGACTTGTGCCTAAGGTGATAAAGAGCCTTTGTTAATTCAATTCAGGGCTAGCAAGGTCTTGAGGAGCTAATCAAGCTCAAATATTTATAGATCCTTGACCCCGAGGTTGTGCAACCCCAAGGAGAGAAGGGGGGTTTGCATCAACAGTTCTCACTCAACACGGTCATCCAATGGCATACCATAGTGAGACACTCTCATATACTGTCCAAAAATACCCCATCTATGACAAGGAAATGTACTCCATTGTACAATCCTATCATCAATGGAAACATTACATTCTAGGAAAGGAGATGATCATCCACACTCATCACAACCCTCTGTAGTTCATAAATACACAGGGGAAATTGTAGAATGACCACCATCAGAAGTGGTCTACCTACCTACAATAGTTCCATCACAACATCAAGTATAAGACAGGGATATCAAATCATCTCACTGACTTGAGTCTACCTCCCGTGGATACACTCACCACTCTGCTCCATTCCTGTGGACATGAGACATCTGAGTGGCCCCAACTTTATCAACAAGATCTGGACTTCACCACCACCTATCAACTCTTGGGTACAGGCACGAATGTCGTTGATTTTCACATTCAGGACATACTATTATACCATCTAGGCCATCTCTGTGTTCCTACAAGTGAGCATGCAAAGATGATTTGGGAAGCCCACTACAGTTGGATGGAAGGACATTTTGGCGTGGAGAAAAGTGAGGTTTTTATTCAAAAAAAAAATTATTGGCCAAAACTTCGACAAGACGTCAACAATTATATCATATATTGCACTACCTATGCCATTTCCAAGCCAACCATCAAGAATCAAGGATTATACACCCCTCTTTCTACTCCATAGAAGCCTTGGGAATCCATCTTAATGGATTACATGTCTGACCTTCCATCCACCAAGCACGAAAATTACTGTGTATTTGTGGTCGTTGATTGGTTTTCGAAGATGGCCATCCTCATAGCCTGCAATAAGAATATCACAAAGGAAGATACTGCCAAGATATTCTTCGAACGAGTGTGGGTACATTTTCATATACTACAGACCATCATCTTTGACTAGGAAAACAGGTTCCTCAACACATTTTGGTCGAGTCTCTCATCACTGTTGGACACCAAGCTCACTAAATCCACTCCTTTCCACCCCCAAAAAAATTCCAAACAAAGGTCATCAGTCTGATGATTGTGAATATCTTACAAATGTAAAACTATGAGTATTCATGTACATGGGATGAGAGTCTCTCATACGTTCAACATGGTTAGAACAAGGCTCTCCATAGCTCCACTAGTCATAGCCGATTCCAGGTGGGGATAGGATTTCAACCCTTGGGTCCCATTGATGTTGCAATACCTCTTGCCACCAAATAGATGAACTCTTCCCATGTTCAGTATGAAACCGACAAAGCCACCATATTCATTGAGCAGATTTAGCACATCCGCCAACAGGTCCAAGAGATTTTGCAGAAATCCAATGCTAAGTACATGCAACACCATGATCAACAAAGGGTACCGCACCAGTTTCAGGTTGGAGATAAATTATGGTTACCTTTGCAGTAGGAGCATCTCATAGGGCTCCATACGAAGCTCCTCCCACTTCCTTATGGGACTTACACTATCACCAAGGTTGTGGGTAGCAGTTCTTTTGAGCTCAACACTCCACCCTTCCTTTTCCTGCACCCAATGTTCAATGTGGACCTCCTTTGACCATATTTTCCATTATTATTGGAAACCTCAGAGACTGCAGAACAACCGAAACCAATATATCTCAACCTTGACTATATGGAACAAGCATTCACTAATCTGATAGTGGACACATAGGTCAAGGGAACTCACTCGCAGAGGATCCAGTTTTATCGGGTTTTCAAGGCAAGGAAGTTCCTACACCAAGGAAAGTGGCTCAACTGGGGCCAAATCTAGTATAATTTTCCTCATCTGATGGGGGAAATAAACACAATGGATACCATTTCTTCCTAAGGGGGGAGGATTGATCCATGTGGATATTGGTGGCCACCCACCTATTCCAATTGGCTCCTCTTACTCGTTTTTAGTTTAACACGTTCTTTTGTACGTCTTTGTAATTGTGGGTTCTACACTTCTGGGGATTTTTGAAGCCCTACACATCTTCAAGGTGGATACTAGTGGCCTCTCACTTAATCCAACTGGATTATTTTGTATGTTTTCATGTTAGGACATCTTGTTGTACTTCAAGGGCCATTTTGGAGCCCTAAAAAGTGTTTTTTTAGATCTCCATAGTGAAATTGTAGACAGAGTCAGAGTTTGATGGTGTAATGTGTATCTCTCTTGAATACCTTTCCAATGGGCTATCACACACCTAAAATGAAGGTCATGTGAAAAAATTACGACCCCGGGAAGTTGACGTACCAACTTATCCATAGGCGCCCACATGACATTTGGCGATTCACCTCCTAGGGTTAGGTTTTTGGATGTCTACGATTTTGGAATTCATGAGTAATATCAAAAAGGCCTATGGAGCCTCATTGTAATCATTCTTTTCATATGGATGTGCATAGAAGCCACATCTTTCCTCGGAGATAGCTACCACCATTCGAGCAAGTGTTTCAGTTCTGCAGATTTATAGTTTCATCTTATTTAATTTATTCAATATAAGATATTGTTCAGTGGATATATGTTTTGTTCTTCATATCTCTGTGTTTATTGTATTCATTTTTTTAATCAGTTCATTCCACTCCTAAATCCATATCAATGGTAGATCTTGTGACACTTGCCAAAGAGTAGGAAAGACATCATGCAGAGATGAATTACCCCTTCAGCTAGTTCGAATACATTAGGCATTTGAGAAGTGGGTTGTTCAACAATATATTACCTCAAAAGATGGGATGAAGTAGAGGTAGTTCAAGATTTTTCAACAAATATAGCTTCTATATTTATCTTTGAAAACATCATTACTCGGTTTCACTAGTAAATTTGGATCATTTTGTGATGGCCATTTCGATGCTCTTGCAAAGTTATGTCGTTTCTATTACGATGAATCTTGGGCTTCTCAAATGCTGCATCATATCATGTGGCAGGTGCGACGAACCTGAGATAATTTCGCAAGAGCAATGACCCAAAGAAGGTCATCGCAATAGAGATGATCTACGAAGGTTGTCGCAAGAGATACGACTTATGGTGCTTGTCGCAATAATGAAAACCGAAGATGACCGTCACAAGAACACAAACCGAGGATGATCATTGCATGAATGACAATCGAGGATGATCATATCAAGAGAGACGAATGACCTATTCTATTTTCTGCGATGAACAATTTGTTGCAAGAGAGACGAACAATTCATATGATCAACAATCCTCTTCGACGCAAGAGAAATGAACTATCCTAGTTTCGGTGACGAACTATGCATCTCAAGAGCAATGAACTGTGTGTCTCAAGAGAGATGAACTATTCATACAATTGACAATTTTATTCATCGTAAGAGAAAGGACCTATCCTAGTTTCTGTGATGAACTATTCATACTATCGACGATCTGTGTCATCACAAGAGTGATGAAATATATCTATTTTAAAATATATATATTAAATATTAATGGAAGAATGAGGTGTGTGGATGTTGGTAAGGTTATTATTTGTAAATATTCCATATGAATATCTTTCTTCTCTTGACGCAAGCAGTAGATTATGGAAAAAAAAGTTATGAAGATATTCAGAAAAATAAAAACAACAAGAATTCATCACCAATACTAATTGCCATTCATTCATAGGGAGGTGTATGAACAATATTTTTTGCCAAGGGAATATGAAGAGTCATGGAATTTTGCATCCCATCTATTCATATCTTGATTTGTAATAATAGTTTAAACTTTACTATAAAATATTCAAACTCTTCTTTAATATATTTATATCATTTGAAGAAGCAAACCCAATTATAAAATCTTGAGGAAATAGACTACTACAATTTGTAGGGATTTCAAAATAAGTTGGAACCTTTGGGAAGGCTTTTGTTGAAACATACAAAAGATAAGTGGAAGAATCCATTTTTTCAATAAGTCCTGACACCTTAAATGTTAAAATATAGCCACATTAAGTGGAAATCATAAGTATGGAGTGAACCCTAAGTATGGAGTGACCCCTATGCAATACAGTAAGAGAATACTCTGAAATTGTATGTTGTGGCTTCATTTTTTTTCATTCTATATTTATATTATTTTTCTTTTTCATGGTTACAATATGCCTCATTCACAAAATATATACAAAGTTACAAACACAAATACATGCAAACCTTAGTGAACGTTTAGGGAAATTAAAGTGAAAAAGAATTTCCAAAAATCATGACATATTGACATAAAAGCATTAAGCATTTGGATGCAATGTGCATTGCATTGAAAAGAAATAGAATTTATCCTTCAATTTTATTATCACTCCGTAATTTAGGCTAAGAAAAGAAACCCAAAGGAAACCACAAACCAAATTTAGAAACTGAAATCTAACCCTTCTAGTCTCGGAGAGGGCTCTCTCCCAAATCAGTCACTGAAAGGACTGATTTGATTTTTGTTTCTTGAGGTTAGGTCCTTGGATTGTGAATAAAGTTTTGGGTGCGATTTGGTGTTTAAGCTTGTGAGGAATACATTGGACATGGAGTAAAAAGGTTGAAGCTTATGAATATGTGGGTAATCTGTCAATTAATGGGAAAATATTTTAGAGGAAAGATAGACACTAACTGTGTGCTAGTTTAATTTAAATGTCAATGTAGCAGAAAGGACAAAAGAAAAACATAAGTCAACACTTTAATAAATCATATTTTGAAATTTCTTAAACTATTTCACTAGAATAAAACACCATTTATATTCTAAACTATGTGACAGAGCATCAACGTGATGAATTTTGAAACAATATTTTAATTTAATATCATTCATATATGGAAAGAGAGCATAAACCGAAAGAATAACATACACTTAAGTGAACATGCTACACAGTCACTGGCACATGAATCTCTGAAGCAAGACTGGATCCCAGAACCCTTGGATCACCCAACTTCATTAATTCTTTAGGAAAATATTACAGTACAAAGATTCTCATAATACTCAATTCATCAAACTTTCTCCCACCCTTTGTACAATATGTGTTACAATATTATAAAAACCATTAAAATTTGGTTTAAAACTGATTTACAAAAATAGAGAAAAGTAGTTCAGAAAATCAGGATCCTTGAGATATTTCAGTAGCTTTGTCCTTATCTTCGCCCCTTTGACCTTGGTATTGTATTAATCTGATTGGATGATGTCTGCACCCATACTCTGTTGAAAACTGGATGGTCATTTACTAGGACCTAGAAAATTACATTTAGTTTTACCCAATCTTACTATTTCCTTCGACTGTAATTCAGAAAGAATATCATAATCCATCATTTTGTTTATTAAAATTTCCAAATCGATGCAATAGGTATATGACATGATAGGAATGATGAATTTATTATCTTAAATTTATTCAAAATTTCAAAATCTATGTCTAACATTTCTACCACAGATGCCCCCTTTAAAAATTCATCTAAGTCTTCAAACCTAGAGTGATCCATCCTCGCTTGTGTCAAGAGTGCATTGTAGACTTCATGTTCATGTAACTTTCTCTTTCCATCCCATAATGATGGAAGACCTTTGATAAATAGTTCTTCAAACAAATCATTAAAATCTTGAACAATCTTTTCCAATTGGGTTGCTTTATTCTGGACTAAATTCGAGAGGTTATGCCTGGTTATGATTCTTCTAGCCCATATTATCAAATAAATTCTATATTTGACCCAAATTGTCTACAAACTTGATGAAGGCACTATATTAATGAGATTGATAGCAATTTGGGCCCATTCTGCTGGTCTTTTTTTATAAAGTTTCATTAATAATTGTGCATCTTTGTTTAGCCAAAACTGCAATGTTGTCTTCATCATTAACAAAACTTAGATATGTTCTGAGTTTTGTAACCTTAATGGATATGGAGTCCTAGATGATGTGCTTGGTTCCTTGTAACAAAAATTTTCCTTTAATCCTGGAGTTTATCTTATTCACCTTTTCATGAAGTATTGCATTTTCCTTTTTAAGTTGTGATACTCTTTCATCCCTTTTAGGTGCCTCTTGTTCCATTTTATTGATATTCTCTTTCAATTCTTTTATTTCCCCATCCTTTAAGCTAAATTGAGACATTGCCTGGACAATGTCTTCAGTGCCTGATTTTATTTGAGTATAAGAGGGTGTAACATAGGGTACAACAGAAGACAAAGCTATGACTCTATTTTCCATTTCTATCTTTTCTTTTGACCATTCTAATTTTTCCTTTCCCAGTTGTAGAAATTTAGCCTGAAAATCTAGTGATTTCTTCTTGAAAGCTTCATTTTCCTGTTCCAATTATACAATTTTTGCAATCTATGGATGCTTTGTAGCGAGCATTTTCAAGTTTTTCTTTAGGTTGTGAATCACTTTGTCTTTCTCATCTAGTAAGGCTTTTATTTCTTTGGGGCCATCATCTTCAAGTTTCTTTATTTTAATCTGCCACGATTTACTTGTTTCTCTTCCCTACCTCAGCTAACCTTCAAGCTTGGAAGTTAGTGATGTTAATTTTTCATTTTTCAAATTTAAATTTAAATAATATGAATATAGCAGGTCACTACCCTCCTTGTGGAATTGAGCCTTATACGAGGCACTTATATTATCATACTTGATTTTGATCTCAGAGAAATTATCTTCTTCTACTATGGAAATGTTGAATGTTTTCCTTTATGTATCTATGACTATGAATAATGAAGACTTGTGATGGGAATCTTTATTTACCTAAAGAATTAGATTCATGATCTCACTTAGTGATTCCTCTATTTTTTATGCATACCATTTAGATAAATCTTCCTTTGACTGGTAGTCTTCCTCCGAGGCGTAAGAAAGATAGTATTTCTGGCTATGGAAGGCTCCTGAACTACCTTCACTTTCCAATTAAGATCTAGATTCATTTACACTTGTGCCACTCTCCACCATGTCTATACATGTTTTTTCTTTAGGCCCTTCATCCACCAATTCTACATACTGCTCTATGTAGATGGTTTTCATTTTCTTTCTGGCAGTGTGTTCAAGGTCTATTTCCATTGCCTCTGAAACAGTCCTCTTACTCTGTGTACTAGATTTTGGAACCTTAATTACCACCTTTGGAATACTATGTTGTGTTGGTGCCTTTTGTACAGGGGCTTCAACATCCACACATTCTTCAAGATTTACAAAATTCTCTAGGACCATGCTCATATGGAACATTCTTGTTCATTTTCCTCCTTCTAGATATGATCTGATGAGGATCATATTTTTTACCTTGAATTTGTGCAAAAGCCAAAGATTTGAGCTTTTCTCAACCTACTCTAGACATGTTCTGGATTTTACAATGAATGGGCCAATCACAAAAGAAAACTTATATTGCTTGCTTTATGATATTTGATGAAATTTTCAGTTTCGGAGATGATTCTTTGTCCTATGAACTCTAGAGAAAACATTTTGAGGGTCAAAAACATGGGAAACAAATAATGAAACTCATGAAAGCCATATACCCATATTATTGTAGAATTTATGAAAAGGTTCCAGTATCCTACTCTGTCTTCTGGATTCTGTAGGTGAATTATTATTTCTTCAATAACTCTGGGCAGTTTAACACTGAAAATCATCTAGTAGGCCTTTGACATGACTTTATTGATAAAAATTATTAACGGCATATTGTTTCTTTAAATAGATATTGATTCTGCTTCAAGGATCTCTACACTGTTGCTGGTGAGAAAAATCATCATCAGATATGTATAGTATATGAAGTATATAAGAGAGTGGAAGTTCAATAGTTGTTTGTGTATGGTATCAATTAGGAAATCATCAAAATTAATGAAAACAACTTGACCTGACTCTAACTAGAAGAATTTGAGAAGGAAAACTAACATGACCTCAACTACGAATCTATCACTATTAATACATAAAACCTGACTTAACAAAGAGAAGACACATCGAACCTCACTGACCATGATATCGATTATTAAGGGAAAAGAAAGACTTTGTGGGAAGTGATCAAGCTTGATAATCATTCTTAAAAATATAGTTTTAATCTCTAGTTGGCACTCCCTATAGAATCTAATCATTTCTTCTTCATCAAAAGGTTTAGAATTCTTAGAGAAAAACTTAGGAATTTTTAATGACTCCCTGACTAACACAACATCAATTTTACGCAAGACTTTAGACCCCTTTTATCAATTACAACTCTTTCTGACTCTGAGAATTGCTTTGCACACCATCCTAAATATTCGAGAAACTGAAAACACAATTTGGTTGCATACAAAATGAGAGAAGCTTGGATAGACTCCAAAAATGGAAAACCTTTTCATCTAACGTCAACTAAGTTACTTCTTAATTGATAAATAGGGACAATTGTGAATTTAGGGTCACAAGCATCATTATCTTTATCGATTAGGGATTCTTCAATATTTTATGGGATTTGTTCAGATACTTTGAGCACGATGGGATCCATGGAAGCAAGAAAAAACACTTGTTAATGGAGATTATAATGGCGCTAATAATTCTAAATTTGGCCAAAGGTGACAGTTGCAACAACTCCAATAGTTCTCGCTTTGACAGAGATAAACAAAAATAAATTTCACATCAACTTTATAATATTCAACTTTTTGGAGCGATGGGTCAGATGTTTCAATGTAAACCACTTTCTACTCCGCAATCGTCCCCATGCTGATGCATATTTACCTTCAAAACACATGGTTTCCATTTCGGAACCACTTTATGGAATTAACCTCCATGCATTTTCCAGTCCCACAATGCACACTGGTCGTTGATTTGTCCCGAACACAATCATGACCATTGATATTTTATTTCTTTCCATCATCGCTATTTTAGAACTCCTTTTGGCCAATTTAAACTATTCTTCCATATTTAATAACCCTCCAAATGTGTTCCAAATCATTTTGTGCCTCTGCTAAAATTTAAAGATGATTTTTCTGAACTTATTAGG
>JASDQU010370577.1:0-41296 GCA_032191745.1 Picea mariana | reverse complement strand
GACTTGTATCAAATGAATGTATAATGATATTTATTTATACCATTTATGTCACTTCCTTTTAACATTAGGGCCGACCTGATACTTTCTTATTTTGTAATTATTTTCTTTAATTATTTTGTAATTATTTTCTTTAATTATTTTCAGGGCCTACATGTACTTCCTTTTTCAATTCACTTTGTCATCTTCAAAAATTCATTTCTCCTCAACCATGAGGATCCATGTGACATGCCACATACCACCGGAAACAACATGATGTATACTATCCATTCATGGGTGTTGTATATGCATATGCATTTTCCTTCATGTCCAAATACCTTTATCAATATTGCGGTCCAAAACCCATGAATGGGGTTGACATCAATGACAACAATCAATCTTCCAACAGTTACATAGGCACCAACCTGTATAACAGAGAACAATAGTTCTTCCTTGCACCACCCTACCACCCTAGTTTTTCTGGTTGCATCCAGATGGAAGCTACAACTCCCTATGTTAAAGAACCCACTTTAAAATCTGAGGACAACAGTCCTCCCTAGCATATCCCTACCACCCTGAAATATAAATATTTTATTTTCATAAGTTTATCACATTGATATAGTATTTATCAATGGATTACCAGTCTCATCATTGTTCTTCTACACTTCTCTGCTCTACCTGCATCAGTGTCTTCCTGCACGCATCTCTTGTGCTTTCTATTCTTCTTCCCTTTATGCTATGTGCACCATTTCTATTCTATGCATTACGCCTCTTCTATGAATTTTAGTTGTTGCACACAGCCTGCCTCTACTTGCATGAATCACACTCAACAGCAACAACCATCTCTTCTCTGTTCTATGCATATTTATCATGCCAAGTGCTATTCCATGGAATACACTCAACTCTTCATGCTCTTTGGCGATCATCCTGAGTCTGTTCTTCATCAGTGGCCATTATCCTGAGATTCTTCGGATTCTTTGGAAGTTACAGTCTTCGACGCATTTCCATCTGTCAATTGTCTAAATGATGAATCTTCACCTCATTGGAAGTTACCTCGAGACTCTTTAGCTCCTATGGCGATCACACTCAAGATCATCGAATTCTCTGGCATATATAATCACTCTGTTTCTAGTAGTTACAATCAGTCCTTTCCAGCAGTTATAGAGAGAAATTATGCGCGCTCATTCCTTTGGCCTCTCTTCCCTTCCTGAGAAAAACTTTGCAGCAGGTGCTATGTTTTCTTGCTAAGACCCTTCCTTTCACATGATCACTTGCGGTGACCATATGCCTGGGTTAAACGATCATTTGAGCACTTATCAATTCAACGGGCATGATTCATTCTCCTAAAATGGATGACTGTCATAACTTTGACGCTTTGCCCTTCAGAATTTTTTGGGTTTCAAACCTTTTGAAACTGCCAAATCAGAATTCTCGAACAGATCAAATGGTTCACATTACATCTATGAATTAGATCAATGGTTAGTGTTAATCCTTGCAGTCATCCTTCATTTATTAATCCAATAGCCAAGACTTAATTAATAAATGAGATGTATGGCCACCTTTTACTCGACTTTGTCTATTTTTCTTACGCTATCCTTCCGCTGTAATTTTATCAATGGTTGATAGTACACCCGACATCATATCGATGATCGAGATATCCTTTGGGTCTTCAGACTCCATAGATTTCGAGTCTCAACCTTTTCTTTACTCCGTACATCAATCTTTTGGAGCTGAACAACCTCTGTGGCGCATGTCCCTCTCGGATTAACGGTCGAGATCTCCTCGGGCCTTTGGACTTCAGAGATTTCAAATCTCAACCCGTTCTTTCCTCTGGAGTGATCACCTACTGAGTCAGTCATAAGAGGGTGGAGACTGCTTGTTGTCGGTTAACATTTTCACTTACATTATCCTTCCATTGTAGTAGATCAATGGATAAGACTGCTCCTGAAGTGATCTTCATATCGGACATCTTGTGTCCACTTAGAGTCTTCGGCATTCAGGGCTTTAGGTCTTTGGGTGAGTGCTAGTGGTAAAACTCCTGAAGAAAAACTACCAAAGTGAAGTAACTCTTGCGTCACTTGATGATGTGTCATGAGCCAAGAAACTACCACGTGTCACTCTGATTCATGATTTGCACGTACATGAAATGTTGATTTCAACTTGACACTTGTCGTTGTTTCACTGTGCCACATGTCCTTGATCTAATGGTCAAGATAGTATATTAGATTGACGAATGAGAGTTTCTTCAGACCTTCGTCCTTCAAGAATTAGGGACTTTTGACATTTCTTGGTGGTGGAACTCCCGAAGCAATTCTCCTGGAGTGACGTAACTTGCTTACGTCACTTGTTTACATGGCATGAGCCAATTTCCTCTTGATGCTTGTCATCACCTGATTATGCCATGCGTATTTGCTGATGTGGTCTATTGACATGGTCTTCCACATATCCTTGCTGACGTGGTCTGCTGACGTTATCTTCTGATGTGGTCTTCTGACGTGGTCTGCTGACCAAAAACACTGGTCCAACGGTCCTCGTTTGTCCTCCAAATCCTATGGTCCTTATTCATTTTGGATTTCTGGGCTTCGGGTTTTTCCAATGTCAAACTTTCTAGAGCGTAACCTCCTCGTATATTTATATCAAAAGCGAATCTTGTTCGTTGATCAAAATATTAGATCGACGGATCAATATTTCTACGATGTAGCTCTTCTGGCATATCATGTCCTTCCACTTGGAATGATCCAGCGACTAACGAAAATTTGGATTTTGGGAATTTCAATTCTCAAGCTCTCCATAGTGTAACCTCCTTGTGTCATTAGATCCGAAGTGAATGTTGTTCGTCCATCATGAACTTATATCGACAACTCGACCCTTTTGTGATGCAAATTTTCTGGCTTATCCTGCCCTTCCACTCGAAAGTGATCTGACGACTAACGGGAATTCGCATAATAGAATTCTCAATCATTTTCCCCCGCTTATCTTGTTCTTCCACTCAAAAATTATCCAATGGTTGTGAGGACACTTGAAGCATATCAATAGTCAACGATGATTGAGGAACCACAACTTGTGATGGATTTAACTTGACACCCAAACTCTGCAATTTGAAGTTGTGAGTTGTTGGTGATTCAACCACAATCATCGATCTTCGAAGTTATACGATCGAACAGTCCTAACCAATTGCAGGATTGGAACAAGCACGATGTTTAATTCTCCTTTCGATCTCTGCAATTCATCCTTGTCGTATATTTGGCGATTGCACATCCGATGATTGCGATTTAATATGACTTAAAATCATTTTTTGTTGGATCAACCGCAGTCATAGATCTTTGAAGCTATGAGATCTGACGATTTAGAGAGATTGTAGGATTGTAACTAGAGAGTATTTTAATTCAGATTTTGCTCCCTGCAATTCATCCCTGTCATTGATCTGGCTTGCAGATCTGACAGTCATGATTTGATCTGAGTTTTATCACGCCATCTCTTCCGAGCTTTTGATCTTCATTCGTTAATTCTCCTAAGCTTTAATCTTCATTCGGTTATGTACTGCGCTTTCTTTTCTAAGTTGTGATCTCTGCTTGTTGTTCTCTCCTCCTCCTGAGCTTACACATCCTTTTGCTCTGCCTTTTTTTCTTACCATCAATGACAAGCACATTCTTTCCTGCAAAACATGCCAACAACCAAACCCCCTATCCACTTTTAGGTTGGTGGGATGTTTGATTTCATATTCTTGAAACTCAGGATGAGTATTTAGGTTCATAGGTGCCTATGATTTGTAATTTATACTCGAAATTGGTATCTATATCTCATTCATTTCAAATAATCCATTTCATAATTATGGTTATATTTATACTATGATATCCATGATATTACTTATACACAACCACAAACAACCAAGTTGAAGTATTAGATTAGTTGTGTGAATCATATGATATGATGAACTAAATGGAATCATATATGCTACATATGTGTGTATGGTTCATTATATAGAATGAATGGACCCATAATGGCCCACAAATGATGGTAATGTAAAAATAAATAAATAAAAGGAACCTTAAGAAGTCATAAAAAGAAGAAAAGATACAAGACATACCTGATCTTTGATATTCTAATGTGTAGCATTGCATTCATAAAACATCTAGAGTATATGTAAATGCGCAAACTGCATACTTTAGTAAATAAAAATAGAATTATATTTAGTTTTTAGTAAAAACCAAAAAATACTTTTAAGACATGTCAATAAATCCTAATGTAAATTAAAACTGACAAGATTGCAAATAGTAAACACCATTGATATTGTTTTTTGTAAAACCCATATGAGAGGAGATTAAATAGTGACACATGCACACACATCTTAGATGCGATGGCCTAAATAATCTCCTCTTGGTTTCAAGAATAATTTATTGGAGTCATTTGATCTTGGAGAAATCCTCCCTCAATCTGAAGGAGCAACAACGAAGTCAACATTGACTATGTTGTTGCTCTGTTTGATCGAGAGAGGTTTGCTCCAAGAATAAACAACTCCAGTAATTTTTTCTCTACTAAACAGGGCCAACCACATGAAGGTGGAAGCTCCTATGGCCCCTCTCACCCTCCCTCATATCACTCTCAATTATCCAATACCCAATCTATATTCTACTAAAAGATTCGCATTAAAAATATTCAAAATTGATAAAAAGTGTAAAGCTATAAATGAGGTTTATCATTCAAAGGCATATGTCATAAAAAATAATTTTTATAAACAACATTTATCATTCAAAATATTTTACAAACATACTAGCTATATAATGTACATCTACCTGTCTTAAAAAAATATTATACATCTTCAATTTATTTTAGTCTTCTTTTGTGTTTTTCAGTTCTTAAGTAATTCATCCATGTCCATGTCTTCGTTTATTGGTTCTCTTCAACAGTTGATGTTTCTTCAATTCTTTCACACTGAGCACACCTGGTCTCGTACCCATGGTGTGAAGGTTGTTGTGAGGATCCATCACCTACAAAAACAAAAGATATTAAATTTATATGGAAAATTTTTAAATATCATTGAAGTAGTTCATTTATATTAAAAAAAACATCTGCAATGTAATTATTTACCTGCTGGTCCACTAGTTGGCATCGTTGGAATGGTTTCCCTATTCTCCTGATCATATTTAGGTCGAGGAGGCTCAAATATGACATTATCTTCCATTGAAACGACAAAATTTATAAGAAAAAAATCGTAAATGTAGAAGTAATAAAAATTATAAGTACAAAATTTATAATTATGAAGTTAATAAGTATATGATTAATATACAACCATTTTACCGTCGTGGGCCTCAGTCATAGGGACATCTTGAGGTTGCACCCCACTGGGATGGGATTCCAGGGGACACCATGATATTTTGGCCATGCTGTATCAACGATTTTTTGTCTAGTTCTAATGGTTTCATTGATAGTGTTGCTCCTCTTATTAAAACAAAGTAAGACATTAAAGTTATGGACAATATCAAACATTTACATATTTTATAAGTAATGAAAGGTTAATGTAGACTGATTTTTATTTACCTTATCCTACAAAATGGATTTGGGGTCTTCCTCCGTGGTTTTAGTTCCGAAGTCGTCGCCCTGCATTGCATAAGAGCATGTTTTTTAATGTTTTTGGCTGCAATAAATTGAAAGTTGTAAGGCAATGCAAATAATATTCTTAAGATGCTTGGGTACTTATGATTCATGACTGTAACCTCGAGTAGCTGCCTTGGCCTAACTTGTGTTGGCCATTTTGGAAATACTTTCTTTGGTTGTCTTCGAAGTGTCAGGAAACCTATCATCAAAATTTTCAAGTATGTTATATACCACACTTTTATTTAGATATAAATAAAATTAAAGGTATTGAAATCAAAATATTGTAATTTACTTTGGGGTACCAATTATTTTTCTCCTTATTTTTTTAATATATTTTCTTTTCCATCATCAATGATTTCCTTCCACTCCCTCTCTAGAATCGAGGGGGGAAGCTCATACCCAAGGTTTCCTGCCAAGCTTCATCTATAAAAATTCCACGTATATTTTAAATATTATCCTCCTGAAGAGGTGACCATTTTTTATTGATCGTGTCTACTCCAAAGAGGCCTTCGAGATAATCCATAAGTTATTTTTTGAGGTCGGAATTCTGGCAATTCCACCTCATGCGTAAGGTTTCCACAAAACTCAACAAGGCCTTTCTCTCGAGGTGCTTATAAAAATGGTCATTTACTACACACAAAAATATATGATCATTAATTTAAAAATAATAATCTAGATGATTTGTGTATGAGATGGACAACATGAAACAGTTAAAATATGAAAAACTACCTGGGAGTCTTATTTGTTTTAATGGAATTCTGTTATTGTCGACCAAAAATGTGCACGAAAGGGTCCATGTGCTGCTCACATTTCTAACTCCAGGAAATGCAACCATGTCAACCACATCATTAGCCTCATCTCTGTGACCACCTCTAGATCCTGATCATTGTGTGGATTACTGGCGCTGTGTGTCATGGATCCTATCTAAATTAGGTGTGGAAGATGGAGAAGTAACGAATACTCTAGCATTTGTATAACAGCCCATGTCAGAAATTTGTGGTGTCTCTGCACTGCCACTACTACCAACACCAGGATGAACAGTCTCCAAAAATCTCTTTATAAAAAAGAAATTTTTTTTTTCATGAGATAATGTAAAAGTTAAAAAATAGAGTTTCATAATTGAACATATGAGTACATTAAAAAAACACACTTTAAATTATGGTTATTAACTTATATGTGTTAAGTTGTGACATAAGGATATTGATCCTTTCTATGATATCAAGAGTTTGATCTGGACGATCTAACAAACTATCAAGTTCCTTGTTCTCTCTAATGATCTTTCTTTTTATTAATACCATTGGATCAGGGCATGAATACAACCCCTCCTCATTGACAGAATCATGATCAACATGGCATGTCGACTACATATAATGTCAACATGAAAATCAATGTTATTTTATTTATATAAACAAATGAAATAACCGATCGCCACACAAATAAAATTATATAAATAAATAATAAAATTTACGTAAAATGAAAGTCGAATTTGAGAATCAATTATATGTTCCACGGCTGGTCCTTTTCCATGATCATCTTTCCACATTATGATATAATATAATTAGAAACCCCAAATAGTGAGTAGTCCATCCTCAACCTCATTCAAATTTTTGAAATTTTTTTTCTATATTCAAAGTTCTAAATAAATGTTTTATATATTTAGTTTTGGATGCATAATTAGAGGGTGAAATTACCTAAATTAGTAGGGGCACTCATGCATGTGGATTCCCAAATTATTGAAGGTTATGAATCTCTAGGTGGGTGTCACCTAGAGAACGGTGAGAGGAAGAACACAATTCCACTTGGAGCTTGAGGACACATCGAGGGGATTTTGTGGATGCCCTCAATGAGGAATATTACCATGTGGGGAGATACGGGGACCAACACACCAAATGGTTTTAGCTCCGTTGGGGTCAGAATCAAACTATGAGACTATACCAACACCTTCCATACCTTTACTAGAAACCTAGGAAACTAACCAACATAGAGTTCTAAAATATTGAAGACAGTTTTAAATGGGGAAAAATTAAATAGATACAATGCTTCAAGACCCCAATATTTATTTTAAAGAGAGAAAGAAAAAATATATAGGTTAGTTAGGGTAAGGGCGGTTACAACTTTGTAGTCAAGTTTTTTGGTCAAATATCGAAACCCTTAACCATGTTGGAAAAATGTTATAGTTCAAAGTTTACTATTTTGACATAAGAAAAGAAGAATGGAAGTTGAATAGCTTGATGAAGAGAGAGAAAAAGAAGCAATTTAGGGAATGGAGTTTCACAAATAAAGAAGACCTTCTATCATACAACTGAGAGAATGATGTTGGATGGATTGTAGGATTGGAATGACGCTGGAGGGATTGTAGGATTGGAACCATCATTTCCTGTTGTAGTTTTCTCTTCATTATTTCCTACACTATATATAACATATATTAAGTTGATTTTTTACTTACAAAGCATACTCCCATGTCAAGTATACACATGATCTAGCAAATAAGTGTGTCTACAAGCATGAATCCTTGTGAAAGGTGATATGGGGAGGCATCTTAGTGCCAAATTCTTAGATGAAGAAGTTAATATGGAATCAACAAGGTACAAATCCAAGCAATTAGTTAGAGAAAGAAAGAAACGTTCAAATAGAATGATTAAAAGGAATTAGAATGGACCCAAAACCCTTGCACACACCCCAAAAAAGTCAATTAATCAATGTGTAGAGGGAGTTCCCAGCTTGATGAAGTCAAAAGCGGTACCAAGTGGCAGATTTGACTCTTTTGAGCCATGAAATAAGGATAAAGTAAAAATGATATGAGGAGCACCCCATGTAAAAGGGGTTATAATAATTTCTTAGCACACATGCTTGAGGAATTCCTTAGCGAAGGAGAGGACACATGACAACTAAACCATAAGAACATGGATTAAAGTTCATCTTGGAAGGAACGCTCCACCTTATAAGGCAATATAAAATGATTGTATGGAATGATCAAGGACTATGTATGGAAACAAAGAGGATTTCTTCATTATATCGAGGCTTGAATTATTATTTTAAGGAAGCAACATGTTAGAAGAGCATGGTTTGAGGAAGCACTTCAAAGGAGAGTGATGTGTGGTAGCAAAGACTTTGTCAAGCCCTACTTTGATCATCTTTCCACCTCTATTGAGGAGTGCCCAAATTTGAGGGGGTTTTCTTGGAGCTAATTGTGGATCTTGAAGAAGCTTAATAGTATTTTATTTTATTCTGATACATTTCACATTTACTCCTATTTATTTCTATTTTTCATATAATTTTTAATGTTTATGATTGTTTTCCTTAATCATTTCAATGACTAGGAAAGTGCCCTTGGTATTTTTCATAATCCATAGTTAAGGGACATCATTGAAGAGTTTATTACTTCTTATTATTTGATCATGATCCCAAAATGGGGAAATAGGAATGTTCCTCTTCATTTGAGCCAAACCCTCTCCTCTTGAATCTTTCGACTCCCTTGTAGGCTTCAATAACCTCACAATTTTGAAAATAAGTAAGGTGCAACTCTATGTTTATCTCAATAAACATTGAGGGAATGACTATGTTAAAGATCTAAGAGTAATCCCCATCAACAAACTTTCTATGCACAAAGTATATTGAATCCAAAGAAATTGATATGACATCCTCATCCCTACATTTCCTTGGCATGCCCACTGATATGATTTCTCTCTACCACTATTTTCTTCCTTCTCCCATAAGAAAATTAGGTTGTTGAGATCCATATTTTTAAAAGTTGGATCTCAATGCAAAAAAATCATGTTGGGAAGGAAGGCATGATGACCTTATTCATATTGATCTAAATGGAATGCTTAAGGGGGTTGAAATTATTGGTGAAGTAGATCCTTCCTAAATGCATTAACATGATGGAATAATTCTCACTGTTCCTGCCTATTATGCATGCTAACAACCACCCTCCAAAACACAGGTGAGCAAACATCATCAACTCGATTCATTGGATTTATTTATAGTGTGAAGGTTTTCCAAATCAATTTGGATGATAATGAAAAGTGAATGATGGTAACAACAACTCACCATTCTCAAGTGTGCTCACATTTTTCCCTCTATATCGGTCTCCTCCACCCTCTGTGACTTTTGTCTCCTCTAATGTCATGCCCCAGATCTCAGGGTTTGGGAAGCTACTCGTAGTGTGCTCTCCTTGGATCTCCTCATGATGTTCTCTCCTCAGATCTCCTTGGATATCCTCTTTTTCTCTCCTCGTCTGATCCCCTCCTCGTGGTTTTCTCTCCTCACGCGCGTCCAAGTTTGAAATGTAATTTTTTTATTTTTGTTTTGGATAATTATATATAATTTATATATATTTTAATTATATATAATATATATTATAACTATATATAATTTATATATTATATAATTGATTTATATTATAATCATTAATATATTATATATTATATGATAGGGGTTAATGTGTTAATAATCACCTAACCTAGACCTTGAATCTACACCCCCTAACCTTCTAAATCATCTATCCATAACCCATAACCCTTCAAAACATGCAATGTGATTTATTCCCATTTCTTTGCATGCCAAAGTGAAGAAATTCAACCAAGCATGGGTAAACGACGTGAGTAACTATGACTCTCTTAAGGTATCCAAATGCCTCATCATATAACTAGTGACGTGCATGAATGTATCATTAACGATATTCCCCACTATCCCTAGCTATTATATTCTAGAGAAACCACATCCAATGGAATGGGCTTGGCAGAATTAGTGGGGAAAGAAGACCCCGTTGAGCTTGACTCTAGTCCTAACCCATTCATAGTTTGGGAAAATTAAACCATAACATTTGTCTTTGGGATTCAAATTGATTATGGAAACAAGTGGGTGTGTGATTCAAATGTGAGTCTAGAAACCCTCCCATATTGTTAAGGCATGCGAATAGTCTATTTACGATCATGCTGGTATAAAAATGAATGACCTTCTCTTGGTTTCAAGAATAATGTATCCTCTACTGAACAAAGAAAACCATGTGAAGGGGGAAGCTCATATGGCCCCTCCCCTCCCCCTCACATCACTCTCAATTCCCCAATACCCAATCTATAAAATAGAAAATAATCAAAAGTAACCTAGTAAGATTCATGTGTAGAAACTATAAAAAAAAAATTTACTGAAGGTAAATGAAATTATGTGTTTGTAAATGAATTTTTTATTTTACTACATACTTTAGTATATTGTCGACTATTTATAGTTTTCACATAATAATTAAACAACATGTAACATAGGATATAAAAACGTCACATAAAACTTAAAAACATGTAATTAACCCATGACATAAGTAAATTATTTTAAGGGAATAATTCATACAAATTAAAATATATAGTCATGTACCTGAGCCAACTCAACATATGTATAATCATCCTTGTTCTGTATCTTCTTCTTCATCGAATTTGACATTTGTATCATCATCCGGTTCTAAAACGGTGTTGAAAGGATTTATGATATCATCATCATCATCAATGTCATTTTCGAGCATATTTTCATCTACATCATCATCAAGAACTACATTGTCTCCTACGCATAGATCATGATGATCTTCTTCGTCTTCTTCGTCTGTCGACCCTGCATTATCTTCCAACTCTGTATGATCTGGAGAAATATATTCCTCTTCAATATCATCGTCTTCCTGTACATGCGTATATTTGACTGGAATTCCTCTTGGATCATATCTAACCACAAATGACCAATACCTCTCACCTGGAACATTTGAGCAAAAGACCTGTTCACATTGGCTTGGAAAAATATAGCGATCATGTCCTCTTTCAAACATCATTTTTTTAATCATCGGAAATCTGTTGGCATGTTGAATATGATTTCTTTCCTCATCTCGTTCATGCATTTGTAACCTATACCATTTGATGTCAAACATAACTAATTTGAAGGAATTAAAGTCACACTCAAGTGTATCATTCAAATACCCATAATATCTATTTTCAAATTCTCAGGGATGTATGCCACTCCTAGAGGAAACATTAGTGACCTACAATACTATAGTTATCCCACTATCATAAGTTTTCTTGGTTTCATCTAACTGTTTGATGCAAAATTTATGACCATCACACCACATATCCTTGTGGTGTTTCAACTACAATATTCCATATATGTAAAAGATGCATTGTCAATTAATAAATTAACATATTTATATAACTTGGAAAGTATCTAAAAAAGATAGTACACATGTAGTCACATTAATATAATATAAAATAACTGGATAAAATGGGTGAATTTTCTTTCTTGTCCATCTTTCAAACCATATGTTAAATCAATTTCCCTTTATGTAAAATCGACATCTCCATTATGACGAGCTTCTCTAACCAATTCAGAAAGTCATTGCCAAGATAACCTACCACCATGATGTTGTTTAAATCTTTCAATCCATACATTCATCCAGTCAATATTGTTTGCAATGTATAAATGCAGTGCATCCCAATCTTGAGCAACTGAATCAAAAAATCATAATTCACCAATATTAAATATTAGTTATAACATCCATGGTAAATATTAATAATTTATGAAATAACAGATATAATATATTAATGAGTATGATCATATAATAAAAAAATGAAGATTATATGTATTAATATAAATATCCACAATTATTAATATATTACCTCTCATTTTTTTCATTCTACATTACCCCAACACATGCTCCTGATCTTCAATTTTTTTGATGGAGTTCACATCCCAAATGTGATCAACTGCATGCATAGTTGGCATTGCTAATTTAGGAAGATACTGACTAATATACACCATGGATTGATATACCATATATCCCTCCACCATAGAACCCTCATGACGTGCTCTTTGTCTAACCAAAGCCTTCAATGATTTCAAGTGCCTCTCCACCATCCACATTGACTTTGTGTGTACAGGTCCACAAATTTCAATCTCCTCAACTTGGTGTATGAGGTAGTGTTCTTGTGCACTGAAAAATGTTGTAGGTATATACTTTTTCATTTCAAACATTAGCTGAGGAATTTCTCTCTTCCAATACTTTATATCATCTTCATGTATTTATTTCAATGAAAACCATCCACATGAGATCATGACACAAGAAAATAACATGTTTCAACATAACATAATATAGTATATTACATTACAAGTAAAACACATGTTATTAATTATAACAACAAATTGAAAGAACATTTTTCATATAAATCACAACTACTTAACTCATGTATTTGCCAAGATCATATATAACTTGTTTGACATTGTTGTCAAAGTCGTTTGGGAGAGATAGAGATAGAACATACTATAACAAAAAAATGAATCGTTATTTGTTTCGACCAAGGTAGACAAAAAAAATTAAAAACTTAAAATATGTATAAGGCCAATATATAAATATATATACCAAAATTATTACCCTAATGAAGGTATGTCAATCATGTTTTTTTACCCAACCAAATTCACCTTTCTTCATTAATATATTATTTATTTTTGAAGCAAAACCCATGGGAAATTTAATTCTTTGAATGATCTCTTTTACATCATTGCTTTGTTGCTCTGTTAATAACCATGGCAAGTTATTTCAGTCTCCATATCTATTTGATAGGATCACACTTCACATTGCATAATTGTATTCTTGAATGTCAATACAAATTTTGACATTTTTTTCTTTATCCCTCCTACCATCTATGATTTGCCATAAAGTTTTTGTCACATTCTTCCCAATATTCATTGTATCAAAAAAATGAGATATGTTTAGCTCTTCATAGTAGGGAAACCTCATGAATTGAGTGTGATAACATTTCATTCCTCATGGAATCCCATTATTAATACCTTTATGATGGAGGCATTCATGAAGCCATCACAAAAATAATTATCAAATATGGTAAAATAAATTCAATGATTAAAATAAACATTCAAAACATTACATATATGATACATAAAGAAATTTCATATCTTGATTATTTCTATTATATTCCAACCTCCATAAGTGAGGTTTCATTCTTTGTGGTTTTAAACCAGTCTCTTCTTTCCCATTGAAAAGATGTTTTTCAGTAGTACAATACCTATGGTTATTAGGGAAGAGGTGCCTATATTCATCAAACACCACCTTTCCTAAAAGGTTTTGGATGGATATGCTTCATATTAGCACCACAAACTAGACATGCAAGTTTACCCTTTGTTTGAAGACCTGTAACAGATGGATTAATGTCAGTTATAAGATGAGATTATTTAAAAATTAAACATGCAAAATGATATCTTTAAAAAAATATATAGTATTAAAGAGAAATAGAATGTTACATACCACAAAAATGTTTTAGTCTTGGGGCATCATGAATTTCCCATAAAAGTATTCCACAAAATTTAAATGTCATCTCCCCGATTGATTTATAGATGTCATACATAGTGATGTCAGCCCATAAATTTAGTATCTCGTCGATAAGAGGCTTGATATATACATTGATATATTTAACTTGGTACTTACCTAATTGTTTGAAATATCAAATAGTTACTATAAACATGATATGTATATATAAGTAAATAAATAAACAAAAAATGAAACAAATGAAAATGTTAGATTCAAAAAATTAATTTAAACAAATACCTAGAACAATCATTGTCAACATTATGTGCTCCCTCTTTATTGACATCCAAGGAGGAATGTTATTGTTGATAACAAAAATAGGCCACAATGAGTAAATATACCTAAGCTCTTTGAATGGATTAACATCATCAGCTGCTAATGAAAGCCTAACATTACGAGGTTCATCTTTGAAATATGCCTATTTTTCCTAAATTTCCCTAAATGCATAACCATCAGTAGGAATTCAAAGAACATCATCTCCACTTTTGTTATGTGCATGGCAATCCATAAATTGTTTTATGCTTTAACACTTGAGCAATCACTGCAAACATGGAATTATGGGAACATGACGAAGAACCTTTCAAGGCACCCTTTTTGTTACTTGATAGGTTCAATATCTACTAATAAGACATTGTGGGAATTATGTTTTCAAAGCATATTCTACATAATATATAATATGATCATTAGTACATGCATCTATAGTTTGATAATCCATTCCAATGTCTTTCATAATGGCATGCAAATATCAATATGTGTGAGGTAAACTATTTGATGATGGTAACAAAAATTCACCTAACAATATACAACATAACAAATAATTAGTTAATGTAAAGAATATTAATCGTAAAAATTGCATTCTTATTTTACACATTAATTTAACTCTAGAAACAAATAGAAAAAGGTCAACATTTATGTATATGAGATGAAACATATTACATACCTTAGGATCTGTGTCATGCAAGTGTTCGACAAATTATTCATAACCTTTAAGTTCACTAGAAGCAATGTAGTGGATATAGTATTTTCTCTTTAGCCTTCATAAACTCCTTTATTTGACTTTTCTAATAGGGGTTCATCATAAATACCATCACTGTCCCCATCCTCATCCGACCGAGAAAACAAATATTGGATCATTTTATTTGTCCCATAATCTTCTTCCATCGGATCATTAACTTGATTTGTTCCATGAGATCCTTATTTTCTTGGTCATGTTCTTTAGCTTGTACAACATCATTTCTACTATTACTACTTGGTGCAATATTCTGCAGAAAGTTAGAAGGAAACTATAACTTTATAATTACAGACAATCATGCAAAATTAGTGTGTACTATAACAAATATTCAAACAATATATATACATATATATAATTTTATATAAAATTGACAATATAAAAATAGATAATAAATATATATCTAATTACCATGGGATGATATTCATTCAATCCCCCATCAATGTGCCCATATTTCCTACAATGTTTTGTAGTTGTTCCTATTAAAATTCTTACAGGATGTGTAGTGCAACATTTTTTGTAAGGGAAATAACATCTACCATCACCCTTTTCACCTTCTTTTCTTTTTTTCCCACCTCTAATATTCTGTGACATTCTTCCATACAAAAATAACCTTTCTAAACTGTCATTGTTATAGTAATTAGATTGTCACAACATCTCTAATTTGAAAAATATTGATAGATATGTTTTTCGTCGAAAGAGCAATGAACATTGACCAAGTCAATGTTGACTTTATCAAACAGTGTAACGGTCAATGTTGACTTTGTCAAATAGTGTAACGGACATCATTTAATCGTTTCTCTTGCGACGATAGCCAAAGGTCGTCACAAGAGAGATGGGAGTCCACTATCTTCATGTTCGTCGCTCTTGCAACGTATAAATAGTTTTATCGCAAGAGTGACAAACGTAGGATGGATTTATAAAAAAAAATAAAAATTCTATTCTTTATCTTCAATTTTTTGATGAAAGGTTACTTTCATCGCAAGTAGGTGTCACAAATTTTTCAATATGTAGTAGTGTTTGGATGCCCTAGAAGCTTAGCCAGTGATCAAGGTAGTCACTTTATCAACAACACAATTACAACATTGACAACAAAATTCATTATACAACACCATAAGAGAATTCCATACCATCCACAAGATAACGGTACAATGGAGGAATTCAATAAAATCCCAGAAAGATGAATGAAAAAAGTATGTTGTGAAAATAGGGAAGACTGGGATGATAGAGGTCTAGTAGTCTTGTGGGCTTACATGACTACCACAAAGAAGCTACACAAGTATACCCCATTTAAATTGGTTTATGGGAAAGAAGCTACTGTACCTCCATATTTTATCACTCCTAGTCTCTATATAGCATAGGCTACACACATGACAGATGATGAATTAGTTGCGCAAAGGATCGCTTATTTGCAGGAACTTGAGGAAGAGATATTTCTAGCAAACTTTCATCAGTCAGTTGAGAAAGCTAGATAGAAAGCTTGGCATGACAGGCATATTAAGTCCAAAAGATTTAACCAAGGGGATAAGGTACTACTCTATGACAGTTGGTATCAGAAGCATCCAAGAAAGATGTGCATGCATTGGTTAGATCTATTTATAGTTGTGGAAATATGAAACTCTAGTGCAGTCAAGCTAGTGCAACTTAACAATATTGTTCAACCAGGTTGGGTGAAAGGTGCCTGCCTAAAGCCCTATATTTCTCATGATTAAAACAAAGGATTATTTCTCTATTCCAAGGGAGCTTGTACAATAGTCAGATTTTAATTTTGTGTAATTTCTTTAATTCAGTTAATAACATCAGCATGCACATAGTGGCGCAACGACATATGTTTTTTCGATTAAAGTGTTTCTCTTTGCAAAAATGCTTACTTGGTCACCCAGGTTCGGAAGAGTCACCCTTACATTAAATGAAGTCATTAAATGTGATGAGGACCTCCATTGTGGTCAGAGGGGGGCCAATCCAATCTGTATCACATCCCATGTGCCATACACATCATGTCCAGTCATATCCTTTCTGGTAGCTACAATAACTCTCATAATTTTACGTCAAGCCGTAAAGGCACGATATGCGTAGATTCCATCAATATCCCCGCTGGGATTCTCAATTGTTAAAATGGTAAGCCCCTCAGATCGACCACATCCCTGTCAATACATTCATTAATGTCCATATCACCTTAGATATTTTACCCTGTTACCAGTCTCGTCAAATGTCGGAGCCTGAGATTGTGTTGTTGGCCTAACGATGAGTGTCTTTATGAGTAATTACATAACTCTCCAGTTATCCCTTTTATAATATATTGTGAATCCACAGGAGACAATTACTATTTATCTTAGTTATCTTTTGTTTTGCGCTATCTTCACCCTTGTCTTATCTGTGAAATATTTTGCTCCCCAGTCGCGACCCTGACCCCCAACTCAACTAGTTTGTTTTTCCAGCAATTAAGATCCAACATGATGAGAGAAACAAGAGGCCAGATTTCAGCTATAAAAGAATCAATTCTTGATGTACCATGAGATCCTCAGGTCGAGATCATGGGCGATATCAAGGGGCAAGTCGAGCAAGTAAAACTCCTCGACCTTGACCTGATGGAACAAGTATTGTTTCCACAGATGAATATTAGTGTGTTTTTGGACTTTCCTCCAGATGCAATGGGAGGCATGTAGTTTGTTTCAAAGACAAAATTCATCAACCTATTTAATTCCACCATCATGCACCTAAAGGATTTACCGATCTTCGGAACCACTAGTGAGTTTGCGCAGTGCACCAAGTTTGTGATCAGTCGGGTGCAGGACAGGATCTTATGGCTCCATAGAAGATATCCAATTCATGCCGAGGACATCCATAAACTCAATGGATTTTCCCTTGAGGGTGAATATGTATCGAAAGGATTCCAAGGCCCAAGTAAGCATGGGAAGAAGAAGGGATAATTCATCCTGTATGAAAAATTCCATACAGAGAGAGGCAAATGCATAACCAAAATTCAGACAATCCTATCAGAGACAGCCTGGAAAACCTGCTACATAATATCTATTAAGGTTATGCACTCGTACTATAAGGGAGAATGTACTCTATATGCTCTCTCAGTAGTGGACTTTTTCACGAACGAAGCAGTGTTTAACTAGTGCAACTATTTTCTAGAGGAGGTCCTCGTTGCTTGCGAGGAATCTCAGGAGAAAGGAGGAACTTTCACATATGGATACTTTCTCATTGCATTTTCAAATTGGAAATGACGGTCACCCACATGAATACAATTGGCACCTACAGATAAGGGGCACCTAGAAAAATTGTTTGAACCTCAACATTCAAGGTCAGACTCAGAGAACATGGAGTTCAACAACGTAACTTTCCTAAAGTTGTACAACCATCTCATCGACGCAAATCAACAGTTGCACATACCACAAGACTTTTTAAATATAAGTACAAGGAACATAGCCTTTGTGATAAATCACCACTACACTTTTGTTTGGCTGAGGCATGCGAAGACTGAGGACTTCCAGACGAGGTAACTACCCTTCCATCTGGATGAAGAATCCTTTCACAAAGAATTCATGTCATGGAAAGTTGTTAAGTGAAACCCTCGCAAATAAGGTATGCACTACCTCTTACCATCAGATATTCTAAAGAAAAAGGGGTAGGAAGAAGAAGTAGGGTTGAGTTTCGTTCGAGCATAAAAGAAGAAGAAGGTCCAAATGTCGATGGAGTCAGAAGAAGAAGAGGATGAGAAACCCCTCGAGTAGATGAAGAGGATGTTTCCAGTGTTTCCAAGGCTCCCATAACAAGTCGTATTGTTAGGTAGGGATGTGAATGAGATCCTCATTGCTGCATTTATAGGGGATGTCTCAGTCAAGAAACCTTGAATAGGGGTTTCCCCTAACAAAATTATAAATCCACAACCTATATCCTTGGCTCTACCTCGTACCAGGGCCACTACTTCTGATGCCCAGACTGTGATTAACATCATAGATGATATTGAGCCAAACACCGGTGTATAAGTGACCCTCATTATTAAGAAATCCCAATTGCCACCACAAGACACCACCGTTCCATCCCAACCTACTTCGCCCGAACCAATGCAATTGGAATTCCCCAAACCATCCGAGCACGTGGAAGAACCCATTACCTTGACTATTGAATCCTTGAGACAACTAGTTTCTTTGAGTATACCCATTTCGATCACTCTTCCCTTGGCAGAAATTCAATAATTAGAAGTCCCAACTCGAATACCGCAAGTTCCAATTACCAAGAGTCCTCTCTCAATGGTAAGTGTTGAAATTTTAATTATCATAAGAAATACTCTGGAAGTTTCTTTACATACAAATGCAGGAACACAACTGGTTCATACAGAACCCCAAACACCATTGGGTTAGAGAAAAACATCACTGAAGGAACAGCTGGAGACAGTACTGCAGAATCCACAGTAGTGTGCAGATTTACTACAACTTTTCTTGGAAAAGAAAGTGGTTGTCCCCTTACTTCCAGAAGCTATGAAGACTAGGATTTCACAACAATTGTAAGGTCCATCACCAAGAGAAGAAGAAGTGGAGACACCCTCAGAACACTCCATGGACAGTGGAATTCCACTTCAATCTAGAATACCCATGGACATCACTCTCTAATCTGTCCAACTTGCTCATTTTCCAACACCGCAACTAGTAGGGCTCATCAGAGCCTCTACGAACCAGTTAAAGAATAGGATCCAATAGGAAGAAATGGAATTCGACTTTTAGAAGCAATAATAAATCCTGGTGAAAACAAAAATAAAGTAGGAGGAGCAATTGAAGATTCAAGTAGAGAAGAAAGTTGAGAAGGTAAAGGAAAAATTAACAGAGTCCTGGACTACGTTCAGAAATATTGTGCCTCAGCTGCCAGAATCTAGCGCAACAAATGATCCAGCTGAGCAGATTGAACTGGTTAAGGTTTCCTAGACAGATTTGGCCGCAAGAACCAAAAATCTCAAAGTGCAGTTGCAAGAAACCAAACTCAAATATGAATTACAACCCTGCAAGATAAAGGAACAATTGTAAAAGGGTGTTATGGAAGGAAACAACGCCAGAATAACATTGCTCAAAAACACTATGGAGTGCACTACAATTTTTAAAGAGATTAGTGATTGGATGGGAGTCATCTTAGGTGCAACCAGACACTGGAGGACTTGCACCCAAAGATCCAATCCCTCAACGAGGAAGACACTAAAGCTATAGATCCACTGGAATAATAGGTAAAATTTGATGAAATTCGGTAAGTTGAAAATGATCTAAATACACTATTTGAAGCTCAAACAGTGGAAAAGAAATAAATATAAGAGTTTCAACCAGTCCTCCAAGCCACTTAACTATAGATGCATCAACTAGATGCTATTTTTTACTCAGAATGGAACTCCCTTGTTGCATCCAAACTAGAGGAGTTCACCAGAGACACAACCCAATAGTTTGTTGTGGAAGCTTCAGTACTTGCCAAGAAGTGGTAGGAAAAATTTGAGAACTTGCAAGACATCAAGAATAAATCCTTGGAATTGGTACTTGTATTGGTCCCTTCGCTTGAAGGAGATAAATAATAAACATTCCAAGTTGGAAGTTGAAGCAACATGGAAGCAGAAGGGAAGGAAAAACAACAAGCCAACACAGAGACCACGAAAGAGCTAAAGGATTGACTCAGGGTGAGTCAAGGATTTTGGTCAGAGCCCATTGGGCCCTTCGTTCTAATAAACCGAATTTGTGCAAGCTATTTTGAAATCAGAAAGATGACCAAAGGAAGAAATAGAAATAAGAGAAAAAGGAATGCGCAACAAGAAATAGTTAGAGAAAGAAACAGTTGGAAGCACAACACAACACCAGTTTTGGGAGAAAGAGGTTGCAACTAAGTCAAGAACAAGAAATAACTCTTGGGTTCTCAAACAGCAAGCCTATATTATGTTATACATATAGGGGATCAATATGATTGAAAATGGTGGGTTGTTGGGTTTTGCTAGTGTTGCTAGAGTCATTATCGTTTCTATTATTGTTGTTATTAACTAAGTTTTGAGTTCTAGGTTGGAAACCAGACTGATAATGTAATAAGATTCATGTAGTACTATAGTGTTGGGAAGAGAAAGGGACTAATATAACCTTGTCTCACAGTAGTATATAATCACTTTTTATTATTTTTTGCATGACCTATTGTATCTATAACTCAAGTTGATCTTGTATTTTGAGAAGAAACATATTATATGATAATAAAGTGGGATACCCAAATTTTCTTGAAGATATATTGTGTACTTATTCTTCTAAATATATTGAATGTTATATTATCTTTCATTCCATATATGCTTAAATGGATATAGTTTACCTTTGAATTTCATCGTAACTTTGTTTTCTACATTCTTGGTTAGGAAATGTTCAGGACTACAACAAGTTTAAGCTATCTTGCACAGGTCTGATATGAATCTTGATACTTCGGATATATACCTGAGTATTATCTTTACCCTTCTTTATCCTATTCATCTTGGTTGCACTTCGGGTGAGAATTCTTCCCTCCCGAGAAGATGAAAATGTTAGTGCCCGAAACTACATCGGTACCATTTTTTGGTAACTTGAGAAGGAGCATGGTCTGACCACTTTTGTACCAACAATCATTTATGCATGAAAAAAAACATTCATAGGGGAAAACCAATGATAGATTAATTTGAATAATGGAATTACATAAATACAATTACCTCTTAATGTAGATGCGTTCCCATTAACCCATTTCTCCTTGAACCTCCTCGACTCTCAACCAAGCTAGGAAACCTGATAGAAACTGATGTAGATGGAGAACCACCTCTAAATTTTGGAAACATAGATCTATAAATGATTCTTCCTCTCCATGCTCAATATTTTTCTTCTTTATGTAGATCCTTGGAAGAGGCTTGGGAGAGCTTTTAGATCTTATATAGACTAACGTATCTTCAAATGTTAGCCAATACTAAGAGGGGGAGGTGAATCAATATTGATTTGTTTTTCAATATTTTTAATAATAATTAATTATTAATCTTATCAATCACAAGAATTGATCAACAAGAATGTACAAAAAACAAAAATAAAATATAACAATTATAAAAAGTACAAGTTACAATGTGCAGGCAATCTCTCTTCTTTCAAGAACCAACACAAGGATACACCAATTCCCTATTTAGAGAACCAACTCTATGAAGCACCAACTCCTTGTTTTCAAGCATCAACTTGAGGAAGCTACAACTCCCTGTTTCATGCTCCAACTTGTAGAGGACTCCAATCCTCTCTTCCACCCTCACTTCATGTGTATGTTTCAATTTTTATATACTTCCTTGGACTCTTCTTCTATTTTTGATCTTCTGAATTAGACCACATAGACACTCTCCTTCCATTATACCTTTATGTTTATATAATATTCCAACATGTATAAATTTGAAACATTGTGTGTATTTTTATGCACCAATGCACCTTTTCATTTAATTTAATAACTTCAAATCCATTTGATACAGGAGCATCGCAAGCATCGTAAGAAACAAGCAAGCACGAAGATGGAAGACAACTGGAAAGCACCAGCACACATTTTTGAAATGTTTTGAAACATTAATGTAATAGTCAAGAGGAAGCACACTTAGATATTGTAAACATATCTTGAGCGGTTTCTCTCATCTGTAGTAGGTGAAGGCATTTATGAATAATTAATGTAAGTAGGTAGGTGTGAATGCAGATTAGACAGTTTAGAGCCTAGAAGGGAAAACCGACTATAGACACCCTCATATTGTATCATTTGTAACATTATCAATTGTATCATTGAGCATAGAGAAGAGAGTTGTAGCAGAAAGTTGTAGAGCAGAACCCATGTATATAAGTTTGAATTAATGAAAAGAGATTTGATTCAAACTCATGGTGTTCAAATACTTTCTGTGTACACATGCTGGATGTTATTCTTATGGTTTTTTTACTCTTTCTGTTGTACATTTTCTTTTATGCTATGTATGTATGATTTCATGTTAAGTATCTGAAGTCTGAGAGGGTAAGGGAATGAGTTTCAATTGTTTCTCTTATTGAGTAAAAGTTCCTGCAAGGAGCGTAGTGAAGCATCCACAAGGAGTGTGTTGATGGGTTCAGAGTTCATTTCTAAAAGCTCAGGAGGGATACCGTTGTTATCATTTTTCATAGAAGTGCAAGTCAGGCACAGAAGCCATGCAAGGTGTGCACAGGCTAGTTGGAAGTTTAGAGATTATCAACCAAGGAGAGGATTGAAAGACTGCTATCGCAAGGAGTTGCACAGAGTCAAAAGAACTCAAATACTTAGACATATTTGGAGAAGTGCTGCCAGGAGTGCATGCAGAAATCTCTTAAGGAGATTTAAGTTGGCGAAGGAAAGCTCAAGAAAGTTAGCGTCTTCAAGGTGTTTGAAGAGAAGAAGGGATATTTATCCATCATGCATAGGATAGGTTCCAGAAGAGAGTCGTAGGGTCAAATCAGAATTAGAGATATTTGAAGAAGAAATTTGGATGGTCGAAATTCTCCGAGAAGAATTCCCGAAATAGCGAGAACCATAGGATCTACAGGAGCTGGAAGGCAGATAAGGGGTTGTTGATCTTGACTTATTGGGACGTCATATCATTTTGGCATTTTGGGGTTCAAAAATCCGAAGTGTAATCCAAAGCCTTGGCTGATCAAATCCTCGAAACAAGAAAAGGAGGTTTTCGTGTGTGGAAGCAAGTTTAAGTTTTCGAAACTTCAGAGTTTAGGGTTTTGAAAGTATCGAGGGAGAGAAATAGGGACACAGCATGGGAGAAAACCCGAAATTAGAGGTCATGACAGAGAATTATCGGCATTTCGAAAGTCAGGAATTCGGAATTCCCCTTTACAAGGGTCTACACTCCACATTGAATTTTCCAAAGTTACAAATCCAGAAGGAGCAGGGAAAGAATACATGTTTCAGAAAATCGGAATTTGAGAAATCGAGGATTGCGAAGATATAAGGTGGTTTGAGAGTTCCAAACTCCCAATACCTAGAAACCCGAAATAAGAAGGAGGTGACACGTGGAAGAATAGGAGACATCCTGTCAAGGGTTGTGAAAATAGCGAGGAGAAATACCATTTCAGCATTTCGGGACTTCGGAGACCGAAAGGTGGAGAGGACATAGGGTTCGAGCTTGACGTATCGAACATCCAATACGCGAAAGTCCGAAAGGATTTCAGAAGACGTCATTTTGGCATTTCAGGGTTTAGAGGTTCGAGAGCCCCGAGGACTTAGTAAAAGTGCATTTCAGTGGTTGAAACCCCGAAACGCAAAAGAGAAAGGGAAGGCTGGGACATGTGCATTTCGGTAATTTGGAAGTCGAAAGTTTGGTACTCCAGGGGTCGAGAGTAGAGTTGCATGACATTACAACTCCTGAAATTGCGAAAGGAGAAAAGCCAAAATTGACACCAAGAAAGGTCGTGTGTCAGTATTTCGGGTTTCAAAGGTCAAAGAGGTAAGGCGCTTGACCACAGGATTAGAAAAATCACAAAATCCGATATCCCGAAATAAAAGAGGAAATATTCTCAAGTTTTGTTGTGGGTTGATTTTCTGAAAGGGAAATAGAAGATCCAATTGAGCTCTCAGGGGCTGAAAAGAAAAGATCCTGTGCGGATCCCAACCTGCGGGTCTGGGGAGGGGTCTACGTCAGTTGTGGTATCAAAGCCTAGAAAAATTTCTTTGCTTTCTATAGCAGGGAAAAGAGGAATTTTGCAACCATGCCGCTGAGAAGAAGAGATAGGAAAACACCTGATCCACCAGAGGAAAGGGAAATTCCAAGAAGAAGGGGTAAGTAATTACCTGATCCACCAGGGGCAAGAGAGATGCGTGAACTATGTGCTAGCCTTGATGCCATGGAAATAGCATAGATGCGTACAGTTGGTGCTGGAGATATCAATGAGTCTGAAAGTGAAAATGAAGCTGGACATGGAGGAGAAGAAGTTGCAGTAGAATATGCAGCAGAAGAACTCCTATTCAAGGTTGTTGCAAGGATAGGTGCTAGAGCAAAAATGGACATTCTAGTATATGAAGGAAACCTGGATGTTGAAGAGCTTCTAGACTGGATTAGAGCTCTGGATAAGTATTTTGACTATGAATATGTTGAGGAAGACAAGAAGGTCAAACATGCTATCACAAGACTTAAAGGACATGCAGCATTATGGTGGGATGAACTACAAGCTGACATACGATGCAAAGGCAAGCCGAAAATAAAGAGTTGGGATAGAATGGTTATGAATATGAAGGCAAAATTCATACCAAAGGATTACCAAATCACTCTGTTTCAGAGAATGCAGAATTTGAGACAGAAGCTGATGTCGGTGAAAGAGTACACTGAAGAGTTCTACAAACTAAACATCAGGGCAGGTCATCGCGAAAGTGATGATCAAAAGGTTGCTAGATATATGAATGGTCTGAGATATGACATCCAAGATGAGATGAGCATGATGACCATCTGAATGGTGGAATATGCTTATCATATGGCTCTGAAGGTTGAAGAGAAGCTAAGTCAAAAGAAAAGTCAAAGAGGGCAAGACAGAAGTCATCCCAGAGGTAAGAGAATTGCCCAAGACAGGAATTAGAAACCTAAAGAAGAGTGGAAGAAACCTCAAACTCAAACTGAGAGAGGTGGAAGCTCACAGAGAGGGTAGTATGCTAAACAGAGAGGACAGTATGTTGATAACAACACTTTTCCTCGCATTAGAGGAAAAGGAAGAGGTAGAGGTGGAATGGTAAAATGCTTCACATGTGGAAAGAATGGGCATAAGTCTTATGAATGTCTAGATAAGAAGAAAGAAGGGGGTGAAACTCACATTACCGAAGCATAGGGATGGAATGTTGAGGCAGAAGATGCTGAAGGTGGGAGATCATTGATGATGAGGAAAGTTCTCTTAACACCAGAGAAGGAGGTATAAAATCTATTCCAAAGGAACAGACTTTTTCGGACTGCTTGCAAGACCAAAGATAGGATATGCAAGGTCATCATGGATAGTGGTAGCACAAATAATCTTGTTTCTATAGAGATGGTAGAAAAGTTGGAGCTGGAGACTATTGAACATCCAAGCCCATACAGAGTTTCATGGCTACAAAAAGGACACCAGGTAAATGTCACTAAACAATGTTTAGTTGAAATTAAAATAGGAGGATATAAGGATGAAATACTATGTGATGTCATTCCCATGGATGTTTGTCATCTATTGCTGGGTAGACTGTGGCAATATGACAGGAATGTGATTCATGATGGGAGAAAGAACACATACACCCTGGAGAAGAATGGAAGAAATCACATGTTGTTGCCAATTAAGGATAAAGAAGTGACAACAAAGGTAAGCAACACTGTACATCTCATGAGTGGAAAGGAACTTCTTAAGGAGGTTAAGAAGAAGGAAGAAACGCAATTTGTCGTGGTGAGGAAACCTTGGATTGTTTTAACCAGTACAAGGGTGGATGATTTACCAAAAGAGATCCAGCAGCTACTGGAGGGGTTTGTTGATATAGTCATGGATGAACTACCTCGTTTGTTGCCACCTGTCAGGAGCATAAGTAATCACATCGATCTTATACCCGGAGCTAATTTACCAAACAAAGCAGTGTACAGATTGATGCCACAGGAGAATGAAGAGGTCAAGAGACAGATCCAGGATTTAATGGACAAAGGATTGGTTAGAGAAAGCTTGAGTCCATGCACTATTCCAACAGTGCTCAATCCAAAGAAAGATGGAGGCTGGAGGATGTGTACAGACTCAAGGGAAATTAACAAGATTACGATCAGATATAGTTTCCATTGCCAAGGATGGATGATTTGATGGATTGCTTGAGTGGAGCCAAAAAAATTTCAAAGATTGATTTGAAAAGTGGTTATCATCAAATTCGTATGAGAGAAGGTGATGAATGGAAGACAACCTTCAAGACTAATGGGGGATTATATGAATGGCTTGTTATGCTATTTGGCTTAACAAATGCGTCGAGTACTTTCATGAGATTGATGAATGAAGTCCTAAAGGAGTTCATTGGGAAGTTCATCATTGTATATCTTGACGATATACTGATTTTCAGTAGGACAGAAACATAGCACTTGAAGCATTTGGCTACAGTGATGAAGAAATTGCAGCAAGAGAAGTTGTTGATAAATATTAAGAAATCATCATTCATGAAGACAGAGCTCATTTATTTGGGATTTGTTATCTCTGCAGATAAGTTGAAAATGGATCCAGATAAAGTGGAGGTGATTAAGAATTGGCCATCACCCAAGAGTATCTTTGAAGTTCGAAGTTTTCATGGATTGGCTAGTTTCTACAGAAAATTTATCAAAAATTTCAGTGGAATTAGCGCACCGATGATGGACACAGTGAAAAAAAGACATAAATATTTTCACTAGACGGAAGAAGTAGAGAAAAGTTTCAATTTGTTGAAAAATAAAATTACTGAACAAACAATTTTGGTGTTGCCAGATTTCAACAAGACGTTTCAGGTCAAGTGTGATGCTAGTGGATTTTCCATAGGATCGGTCTTAAGCTAGGACGATAGACCAATCGCATACTTCAGTGAGAAACTGAATGAAGCGAAAGTGAAGTACTCCATGTATGATAAGGAATTTTATGCGGTCATACAGGAACTAAAAAAGTGGAGGCACTATTTTGTTCCTAAAGAGTTCATTTTGTACAGTGACAATCATGCATTGCAATTTGTAAGTCAACAGGAGAAGCTAAACCAAAGACATGTTAAATGGGTTGAATATATGCAGAATTTTACTTTTGTAATTAAACATATTTCTGGAACTGCTCACAAAGTTGATGATTCTTTGAGAAGGAAATGTTTGTTTATGCAGGAGTTCAGAGTCAAAACATTGGGTTTTGATAATCTCAAGGACATGTACAGAAACGATCCAGATTTCAAAGAGGCGTATGAGGCATCTGAGAATCCAATTCTCAGGGATAGAAGTCAATGGACTGAATATATGATCCAGGATGGATTATTATTCAGAGGCAATCAACTATGTATTCCAAAATGCTCCATGAGGGAGAATCTGTTGAAGGAAAAGCACAGTGGAGGATTGGCCGGACACTTCGATCATGATAAGACATTTTCAAAGTTGAACAACTCATATTTTTGGCCATGAATGAGAGCAGATGTCAAAAAATTCATGGAAAGATGTAGAATTTGTCAGCACACAAAAGGAAGAAGACAGAACACAGGGTTATATCAGTCGTTACCCATACCAGAGAGATCGTGGGATGCAGTGAGCATGGATTTTTTTTTATGGCTACCAAGAACGCAAAGAGGGTTTGAATCAATCTTTGCAGTGGTAGACCTTTCCTGGTGTCAATTTCGGCTTTTCTCCTTTCGTGATTTCAGGAGTTGTAATGTCATGCAACTCTACTCTCGACCCCTGGAGTCCTGAACTTCTGACTTCCAAATTACCAAAATGCACATGTCCCGACCTTCCCTTTCTCTTTCGCGTTTTGAGGTTTCAACCACCAAAATGCACTTTCACTAAGTCCTCAGGGCTCTTGAACCTCTGAACCCCGAAATGCCGAAATGATGTCTTCTGAAATCCTTTCGGACTTTTGTGTACTGGGTGTTTGATACGTCAAGCTCGAACCCTATGTCCTCTCCACCTTTCGATCTCCGAAGTCTGGAAATGCCGAAATGGTATTTCTCCTCGTTGTTTTCACAACCCCTGACAGGAAGTCTCCTGTTCTTCCACGTGTCACCTCCTCCTTATTTTGGGTTTTCGGATATCAGGAATTTGGAACTCTTGAACCACCTTATATCTTCGCAATCCCTGATTTCCCGAATTCTGATTTTCCGAAATACGTATTCTTTCCTCTCTCCTTCGGGATTTGCAACTTCGGAAAATTCGATGTGGAGTGTAGACCCTTGTCAACGGGAATGTCGAATTCCCGACTTCCGAAATGCCGATAATTCTCTGTCATGACCTCTAATTTTGGGTTTTCTCCCCTGTTGTGTCCTGATCTCTCTCCCTCAAGACTTTCGAAACCCCAAACTCCGAAGTTTCGAAAACTTAAAATTGCTTCCACACACGAAAACCTCCTTTTCTCGTTTCGGGGGTTTGATTAGCGAAGGCTTTGGCTTACACTTCAGATTTTTGAACCCCAAAATGACGAAATGATCTGACATCCCAATAATTCAAGATCAACGGCCCCTTATCTGCCTTGCATCTCCTGTAGATCCTACGATTCTCACTATTTCGAGAATTCTTCTCGGAGAATTCCAATCATCCAAATTTCTTCTTCAAAGATATCTAATTCTGATTTGACCCTACGACTCTCTTCTAGAACCTCTCCTCCACACGATGGCTAAAGTTCCCTTCTGCTCTTCAAACATCTTGAAGACACTAACTTTCCTGAGCTTTCCTTTGCCAACTTAAATCTCCTTAAGAGATTTATGCATGCACTCCTTGCGACACTTCTCCAAATACATCTAAGTATTTGAGTTCTTTTGACTCTGTGCAACTCCTTGCGATAAGAGTATTTCAATCCTCTCCTTGGTTGATAAGCTTTGAACTTCCAACCAGCGTGTGCACACCTTGCATGGCTTCTATGCCTGACTTGTACTTCTACGAAAAATGATAACAATGGTATCCCTCCTGAGCTTTCAGAGATGAACTCTGAGCCTGTCAACGCATTCCTTGCAGGAACTTTTACTCAAGAAGAGAAACAATTAAAACTCATTCCCTTACCTTCTCAGACTTTAGATACTTAACATGAAATCACACATACATAGCATAAAAGAAAATGTACAACAGAAAGGGTAAAACAACCATAAGCATAACATCCAACATGTGTACACAGAAAGTATTTGAACACCATGAGTCTGAATCAAAGCTTTTTTCATTAATTCAAACTTATATACATGGGTTCTGCTCTACAACTTTTTGCTACAACTCTCTTCTCTATGCTCAATGATACAATTGATAATGTTACAAATGATACAAGATGAGGGTGTCTATAGTTAGTTTTCCCTCCCATGCTCTAAACTGTCTAATCTGCATTCAAACCTACCTACTTACATTAATTATGCATAAATGCCTTCACCTACTATAGATGAGAGAAACCACTCAAGATCTGTTTACAATATTTAAGTGTGCTTCCTCTTGACTATTACATTAATGTTTCAAAACATTTCAAAAATGTGCGCTGGTGCTTTCTAGTTGTCTTTCATCTTCGTGCTCTCTTTCTGCTTACGATGCTTGCGATGCTCCTGCATCACCCTTGTAACTCAAAAGACCTCAAATCCATTGTAATTTTCTCATAATTAATGGAATATATGGGTGCTAAAAATTGTTTACTTTTGTTGTAACAGTTCCTTGAACAACCCCTAATCCTGAGGTGTTAATTATCTTTAATCATATTTTTAACCTTTATGAGTTGATATAAGTTATGGATTCACTCTTCTTATTTTGGTATCCCACTTCCATATTGATCCAACAATCTATGATCAATATTCGTTGTCCATTGTTGATCCATAGAATTTATGATCTCATTGTCTTTCAACCTCAACCATCTAATAATTATTCCTTTGCAGTTACTCTGGGCATATTGTATTTACTGGATCATTAAGATCAATATGTCTTATCTGTAAACAATAGGATTATAGCTTATCCATCTCACCAACATGGAATTCTCTGTTTAAAACAATTATAACTATTGTTATTTATATGATGGGAAATTTTCGACCACTCAAGCCACACGTCGAGTCGGAAAATAAAATAGAGTTGACCACCCAGAATTCGAAATGGGAAAAATGAGTTGGCAAAAATAAAAGTTAGTTTCAAGGAAAAATAAGTCGAACAAAGTCAAGTCAGAAAATAAAATAGGTTCGACCACCTGGAAGTTGAAATGGAAAAAATGAGTCGGTCAAAATGTAATTTGGTTTTGAGGAAAAACAATTCGACCGAAGTCAAATCAAAAAATAAAATAGAGTTGACCACCTAGAAGTCAAAATGAGAAAAAAACGAGTCGGCAAAAATGCAATGGGTTCAAGGAAAAGTAAGTTGACTAAATTTGAGTTGCAAAAGAGTCAAGAAATACAAGTCGAATTTGAAGGAAATGCAATTCAAAGTTGAAGTTATCCAATTTGAAGTCAAGGGAAATGCAGGTCGAAGTTAGCCAAGTCGAAGTTGAAGGTAATTCAATTTGAAGTTATCCAAGTTGAATTCGAAGGAAATGTAATTCAAATTTATTCAAGTCGAAGTTGAATTAAATGTAAGTCGAATTTTATCCAAGTCAATTATTAAGAATTCTAATAGAGAATCTCATACCAGACTCTTTTACACATTTTACTGAGCACCAGATTTTGATCTTTCCCCTTTTCATTTAGATATGACATTTAGTATCCATAAGTAATCATTTTTTAGACAATGCATGCGTTTGAAAATATCATATGCACAATTTTTATGATGATGACCATAATATTGACCTCTTTGCATCAATGCCAATACCAACATCACATACCCTCTTTGAAATCAATGTCAACTTTGTAACATTATGTCCAATATTGAACATATTTATCTCCTTTGACATCATTGCCAACACCATGTCCAACATTCTCTCCCTTTTACATTGATGGAAACATAGTAAAAAACCCTTATTTTTTAATTTGGTTTTACTATTTATCCTCCCCCTTTGACAACAATGACAAAAGGGATGTTTCTTTGCTCCCCCTAAGGTTATACTCCCCCTGTACATGTACTCCTCCTCTGATGAAACCTGTGCAATTCAATTATATATGGATATTACCCCCAATTTTTGTCTAAGGTGTTCAAAACTACTTCTAGGTAAAGGTTTTGTGAATATATCTACAATTTGTTCTTTAGTATCCACATATTCCACTTTAACAACTTTTTGATAAACTTGTTACCTTAAAAAATGAAATTTGATTGGGATATGCTTGGTTTTTTATTGCATGACAGGATACTTAGAAAGGTTTATGGAACTGGTATTGTCACAGTTAAGAAGAATTGGATGATCATATTTTACCTGTAAATCTTCTATAGTTTGTTTCATCCAAATTACTTGAGTGTAGTAAAAGGAACCAACAATATATTCATCTTCTGCTATAGATAGTGATATCAAGGGTTGTTTTTTCCCTAGCCATGACACAAGATATTCTCCTAGGAAGAATGCACCTCCACTAGTGCTCTTTCTATCATCAACAATTCTTGCGCAATCTGCATCAGTATATGCAGTTAATGTGAAGTCTTTTGTTTTTGGATACCATAATACAAAATCCAAGGTGCCTTTAAGACATCTAAAAATCCTTTTAACTTCCTTCATATGTGACTCTTTAGTTGTAGATTGAAATCTATCCAATAATCCTACAACTTGCATGATGTCTGGTCTTATTTATATTTCATATAATAGGGTACCAATCATTGATCTATACATGGTTTGGTCTACATCTAGTGATTCATCATCTTTGCTTAGTTTGCATCATGTAATCATAGGAATCTTCATAGGTTTTCAATCTTCCATTTTCAATTTCTTCAACATTTATTTATTATATTTGGTATGAGATATGAATATTCCTTTTTATAATTATGACATTTGTATCCCTAGGATGAATGTTAGTTCACCAAGCATTGACATCTCTAGTTTTTTTTGCATTTCTGTAGAAAATTGTTTGCTTAAATGACTTATATTACTTCCAAAGATGATATCATCCACATATACTACAACAATAATCATATTATTATTTTCAATTTAAATGTAAAGATTGTTGTCATTAGATCCTCTTTAGTATCCCCATTGTTGTAGATGATTATAAAGTCTTGAAAACCATTCACTGAGAGCTTGTTTGAGACCATATAATGATTTCCTTAATTTGTAGACATAGTCTTTATTTTCAGATATCATAAATCCTTTATGTTGTTCTATATAAACTTCTTCCTCTAGATTTCCATTTATGAATGTTGATTTGACATCCATTTGATATATTTTGAATTTTTTAAAACATGCAAATTCCAAGAACATTATGATAGCTTCTAATCTGGCTATTGGGGAAAAGGTTTCCTCAAATTCAATCCCTTATACTTGTTCATATCCTTTTCACACTAATATTTCTTTATTCCTTATAATTTTACCATCTTCATTAACTTTATTTTTAAAAATCCACTTGGACCCTACTATTAGCACTAGAATTTGCACCTAGATTGCAGTAGGTGTAAGCCTAGAACCCATCAGAATATAAATGGATTGAATTGGTTTGAGTAGATGGATCATCAAGACAAGGAAAGAAAGGGAGAGTGTAGACATGCAGTTTGATTTACCCTTTGCAGAGTGTAGGGAGAGTGCAGACATGTCTGCACTCTGCCTTTATACATGCATATATAGGTGATGTTTTTATCTTTTGTCCAAAAATATGAAATGGGTCGGGCTGATTGTTTTTCATCGAGTCAAAATCATCATTTTTTTCCTCCACACAAAATTCCATAGGAACCCGGATTGTGACTCGAAATTTATTATCAAAACAATACTCTATTGTGTGCTAATTGCTTACAAACTATCCTAAATTACGATTTGCAACACCAATGAGTCCAGGCGCTGTGAACTTTCCTATAGTAGACTGTTTCACTTTTTCAAAGATTCAACACCTCAAAAATTATACCAAGATTCTATACATGCAACAAAACTTCATTATCTTGATATATCCTTGGATAAAAACAAAAAAATTCTAAGTCTAGCTCAAAACTCATCACCATCATTAAATGTTGTAAAATCATGTAACAAAAAACTTATACAAAAATTATGTTGATTTTGGAAGATCATTTGTATTTAGCTTTTTGTTCTGGAGATTCTTTTGGTATCCACCTTGGCTAGCATGTCTAAGCTTCTCCTTTTTCCACTTCTTCTCTGAAAGGTTGTAACTATGCCTTCAATTTTCTGATTTAAGCTTTGTGGGTTATGTTCTTCTTATAGACATTCTTGAGTTTCCTGTGAAGGGGAAAAAAACTCTTGGCTAGGAACCTTTCCTTACAGCTAATACATCTTGGTTTGATGTTGGTTCTTTGTGATCCTGAACTGGTCTTGGAGAAAGGTATCCAATATTGAACATTTTTCTTCATCCAGTTTGCAACGCCAATTTCAAAATCAAATAGAGCACTTCAAGGAAATTGTTAGAGATTTTGTGACAAAATCCTTGAAATTTTAATTAAATGAAGGCACTGAAAACAATAAAATTCCCCTTGAAACGTTTCTTAGTTTTATCTGAAAATAGGGGGCTGACTTGTTTTTCTATGCAAGCACCCTCTACTCCATTAAAATAAACTTTTCAGGACCTTTCTCAATGTCTTAGTTATGCAAGATAAATTATGTGCCAAGTTTATGCATCTTCTAGGTGTTTATGTGTGAGGAATTATTAATTGTTAAATATTTTTTTTAAATAAAACACAACAACAACATAAGTGCAAAAAATATAGCCAGCAAACTCACAACAATAACAAGATGATAAAGGAGTTCACACCCAACTGGGCTACATCTCCTCGAGCCTCCATCAATGGACTAGGCTCTCTGGGATTAGTTTGTCAAATATTCTTTTACAAGATGCTGATGAAATCCAATGAATTTATTGATTGTACCATTGGGTTCAGAATACATAAAAACCCCAAAAATGACTATTAGAACTCTGAAAACGGACCATGGCTCATCCGGGCATGACCTCTTCTACATGTGGCCTTGAGCTTCCCTGAGCTTCATTGTGGGAAAAACACCTGTAAAAGTCCTCAAATGCATCATAAACCTATCCCAATGTGTTCATAGCATAACAATTAGTCAAAAACGACTATCCAGTCACAGAAAACAAACATGGGCTCATCTGGGCATGACCTCCATCAATGGTGGCCCTAAGCTCCCTGGAGCTCCCTGAAACTTCAAAGTAGAAAAAACTACAAATGAAGCCTCCAAATTCCTTTGAAAACTATGAAAATTGATTCAGAACATCTAAAAACCCCTAGTTGGTCTTTTTCGGCACCTCATTTGGCCAAAATATGAAGAAGTTAGGCCTCTTGCCATTTTTCTACTTCAAGCTTGTTGTCACTGGTTCGCCAAAACGCACTCTTGTGTAAGTAACCTAGCTTCTGGGTGTTTCTTGTGCCTAAACCTAGCACACACACGCATGCCTGTAAAATGTGCTAAATTGCAGAACAGTTAGGGAACTAAGCCCCTGAATCACGGAGGTGTTGGGCGCATGGGGCCATGTGGCCACATCTCGTGCATAAAAAGGGCCTCGTTCCAAGATTGTTTGTCCGCTTGAAAAGTGGCAATTCATGGGTGGTTTAACCATTGGAAATCCCATGCAAATGTGTGGAGTAAGGTCATATGCGGGTGGCATACATGACCAAGGGTTGGGGCTAAGCCCTGGCCCGACCAATGCCCAAAATGCCACATACACAAACTTAAATTTAAATTCAAACGCATATGTTATAAGTACCACCGTGTGTGGTAGCCCACACATTCCCAAAGCATTGACCATGTGGGAAGTCTCAGGGTCGAGTCCTGTGGACTCCAATATAACTTTTAACATACTAAAATAATAACATGGTGCCACATGGCAGCCCATGTCTGGGCCACGTGGCACCACTCTATTTGCCAAAAAAAGGATGCCACGTGTCCAACAATAATTCACCCACATGTCCTGTCAAATAAATGCTTTCCAACTCAACACTTGCCACATCACCACTTTCCATGTCAGCACTGCCACATGTGAGGTACATCCCTTCCACATCATCACTTGTACAGACTGTATGGACTGTATAGTCAACATTTTTTGTCTGTTTGGAAAATCGAATAGAACATGATATATCACTCATCTGATGTCCATTTGACCTCGTTCAAAGTGCGTTGGGTTCATGAATACGAGGGCTACGCACCTATTCTTTTTGAGGCAATTCTGAACACTTTTATTTTTGGGCTAAAATTTGACCCCTGGTCCAGATTCTGATCACACCTTCCCACTGAAAGGATTTTGGATCACAAAAGCTGATGAATATATGCCTGAGTTTCAATACTCTTTTACTTCCAATTTCTATCAACTGATTCTACTTAAAAAGTCTTTTTGGCAATCACTTGGGTACCTTGACATGCCTTGCACTGTAACTGGCTATGTCCCTCAACCACTGTTCTCTAGCTGCTACTAACCCACTATTCTCTTTGTGCTTGGAATACTGACAACCTTCCCACTGAGAATCAAGTCCCTCTTGTGAACTCTTTGGCATCAACACAATCTTCTCTACAATGGCTGCGAAAACTTCGCTGCGACATCTTGTCACAAACCAAGAAAACCATCAATCTTGAAAACAAATTTATACAAGACTGAAAATGATGCCAACAAAGTTTTTTTTGCTCTTCAAGCAAACGATCACATCTTGTACTTCATCAAAGTGCATGGAAGTTCCTGCATATTGGTGTAACCAATATCGACTTACAAGATGGCAAACACCATCGACTAAACATAAGTCGAAAAACATGATCGACCCAACATAGTCGTCAAGAAAAAATCGACACAATTTGAGACTAATTTGAAACATATCTACATTCCCAATGACAAGTCAGCATTCATGATACACAACCATGCTACATTCATGAGTCACTGAAAATGAACTATCACCAAGTTAATTGTTTACACATACAAAATCACATGCATGTGCATAGCTCTTCAAATCTCCTTCAGGTACAAACATACGTACATAAACCCAAAACATGTGGGTACATAAGAGCTGAAAATGAAAAATATATATGGTTGCAACAAGTGAGTATCATACCCATCTTTTACACCCTCCTAGCGAAGTTGTGCAACAACAAGAATGCCTTTAATAGAAATGCATTCTCATGCAAACTTGCATCATGCAAGTTGTGATAAACTGCTACAACTTGTCAAAATTTCAACAGAAATGCATACATAAGGCTGAAAAGTGCATCTACAAACAAAAAAATGCAAGCCTTATTTGTTCAAGAAATCTAACCATTTCTTACCAAGCCAGTTCAGTGGTGACGTTTTCTGCTAAAAATCGTCTTCTTGTGAATCATCTTGACTCACATCGATGATGGAATATCATCTTCCATTCTTTCCAGTCTCTTTATCCATCTGCATCTTTTGATGTGGATGAGTGGTTGGATGCAATGTCCAACATTGGTCAATGAGATGACCTCTCTAATGGCAGTGAGTGCAAATCTTTTGCATCCTCTTTTCAAGTTTCCTTTGCTTGGAAAATTTCCTGAATGTGGTCAATCTTTTCCAACATCTTGAAACATGATGGTTATCTAAACCACAATATGTGCATGGAATTTTTCTTCCATTTTTACATGAAAATTTACCATGCTTAACATAATCAAAAGCAACTAAATTATAGGCAGAAATATACCTTGAACATTCAGCTTTATCGCCTTCTTGAGGAGGTGAAATTGAAGAGTTACTAGCTCTCTTTTGAACACCAACAACAATGTTCTTGTCCTCATGTTTGTCACAACTCTTTTTTTTCACACATTTGCATTCATCTTGAACACATACTTTGCATGCTTGAGGGATTGAACTTGCAACAAAATTTCTTGAACATTCACCTTTATCTCCTTCTTGAGGAGGTGAATTTGAAGAGTTACCAGCTCTCCTTTGAAAACCAACAAAAATGTTCTTGTCCTCATGGCTGTCACAACTCTCTTGTTTCATACATTTGCATTCATCTTGAACACAAACTTTGCATGCTTGAGGGATTGAACTTGCAACAAAAGTTGTTCTTGGAACTGTTTCCCTTGTCTCCTCAACTTTGGAATTTTCTCCATCTTTCTATTCATATCCAAGACCCCAATACTTGGGCCTCTCTTAAAAAATAATAGGCTCAGCAATGCCTTGTGCATGCTTTCCTAACCCTCTACCCTCATATCCCATTTTTAACATTAACTTGGACCCTATTCCTCTAGTGTGATTCTCAAATACACCAAAGCATTCATCTTGAGAGGAATTTCAAGAAAAAATAGCATTTCATACCTCATGTTCATGCATGTACTTGGTAAGGGTTTCCTTTGCCTCATTGAGTTGAGTCTCCATCTCATGAAACTTTTCAAGAAGCTGGTGCTTCTCCTCCTTCATGGCCATCAACTACTCTTGAAGCGAAATGGTCTCTTTTCTATCTTCCCACATCTCTTGCACCACATCTCTCATGGTTAGAAACTCATCCAACATCTCTTTGTAAAATAAATTAGCTAATGAAGATGTATGAGAACTCTTACTGTTTGAAGCTTCCTCCATCTTTGCAAGATATCAAACTTCAACACAAAAATTGCACAATAATACCAACAGCTAAAACTCTAGCTATCAATGGCAATCACATGAGAAAAACTATGCTCTGATACCACCTGATCTAAAAATAGGGGGCTGAATTGTTTTTCTATGCAAGCACCCTCTACTCCATTAAAATAAACTTTTCAGGACCTTTCTCAATGTCTTAGTTATGCAAGATAAATAATGTGCCAAGTTTATGCATCTTCTAGGTGTTTATGTGTGAGGAATTATTAATGGTTAAATATGTTGTTTAAAGAAAATACAATAGCAACATAAGTGCATCAAATATAACTAGAAAACTCACAACAATAACAAGATGATAAAGGATTTCACCCCCAACTGGGCTACATCTCCTTGAGCCTCCATCAAAGTCACAGAAAATAGACTTGGGCTCATCTGAGAATGACCTCCATCAATGGTGGCCCTAACCTCCTGGGAGCTCCCTGAAACTTCAAAGTAGAAAAAACTACAAAATAAGTCTACAAATTCCTTTGAAAACTATGCCAATGGATTCAGAACATCCAAAAACCCCTAGCTGGGATTTTTCGGCACCTCACTTGGCCAAACGATGAAGAAGTTAGGCATCCTGCCATTTTTCTCCTTCAAGCTTGTTGTCATTGGTTCGCCAAAACACACTCTTGTGTGAGTAACCTAGCTTCTGGGAATTTCCCATGCCTAAACCCAACACACACGCGCATGCCCGAAAAATGTGCTAAATTGTAGAACAGTTAGGGAACTAAGCCCCTGAATCACTGAGGTGTTGGGCGCATGGGGCCATGTGGCCATGTCCCATGCATAAAAAAGGCCTTGTTCCAAGATTGTTTATCCGCTTGACAAGTGGCAGGAACATGGGTGGTTTAACCATTTGAAATCCCACGCAAATGTCTGCATTTAGATCATATGCGGGTGGCATACATGACCGAGGGTTGGGGCTAAGCCCCAGTCCGATAAGTGCCCAAAATGCCACATACACAAACTTAAATTTAAATTCAAACACATATGTTATAAGTAACACCATGTGGGCTAGTGGTAGCCCACACATTCCCAAAGCATTGACCATGTGGGAGGTCTCAGTGTCGAGTCCTGTGGACTCCAATATAACTTTTAACATACTGAAATAATAATATGGTGCCACATGGCAGCCCATGTCTGGGCCATGTGGCACCACTCTATTTGCCAAAAAAAGGATGCTATGTGTCCAACAATGATTCGTCCACATGTCCTATCAAATAAATAATTTCCAACTCAGCACTTGCCACATCACAACTTTCCACGTCACCATCTGACACGTTAGCACTGCCACGTGTGAGGTACGACCCTGCCACATCATCACTTGTACGGACTATACGGACTATACAATCAACATTTTTTGTATGTTTGGAAAATTGAATAGAATGTGATATATCACTCATCTAATGTCCATTTGATCCAGGTGGATATTGGTGGCCACCCACCTTTTTCGACTGGCTCAAAACTGTTTTTTGGAAATTTTAGCAATTTACTATTTTTAGCAGTTTTAAACTTCCGGGGCTATTTTGAGGGACCAAATGAAGGTTTTTCAAGATTGATGTTCTCAATGATAACCAAAGGAATGATTGAGCCCCCAAAATGAATCTCCTTGACAATACCTATGCAACAAGCTATCACACACCTAAAACGGAGATGGTATGCAAAAGTTACGACCCTGGGAAGTTGATGTACTCACTTACCCAAACGGGGCCCACATGACTTTTGGTTCTTCAACTCCTAGGGTTAGGTTTTTGGATGTCTAGGCTTTTTGGCATTCATGTTTATTGTAAAAATTCCTTCAGAGCCTCATTGTAACCATCTTCTTGCGAATGCGAGTAGTCGTCACATCTCTTCTCAGAGATAAGTTGCCATCATTCCAGCGAGTCTTTCACTCTGTAGTTTTACAGTCTATGTACATTTATTTCATTAATAGAAATCGTGTATTACTATATATCTGTGTTTATGGTTGCATCTCTGATACATTTCTGTTATATTATTGAATATTTGTGATATCTCTGTGTATTTCTTTATTATATCTATGATCTCATTTCATGCCGAAAATAATCCGGATCAGTGGTATCAGAGCAGGCTGCTCTTGACCATTTTTTCAGTGCATGTCCCCGACGAGGTCCGAGTTAGAAATTTGGGTCTCGAGCTTGTCTCTCTTAAATATAATCACTCTCGCACACCCAAGAAACCCTCAATGCCAGAAGAAAATAAAAACGATGGAGTAGACGATCCTATCAATCTGTTGCTTGAGCATGCTCTCACACGACAGAGGGACGAAATGATGGAGAATTTTTCCCACATCCTTCAACGTCTGCTGATAAAAACAGGGGCATATTCATCAAGTGACCACTTTGGACACACCTCACCTTTCAAGGTACAAGTTAATTTTGATATTTCTGTATTTGAAGGACAGATAGATGCAGAAGCCCTAGAAAAATGGTTAACTCTGCTAGAAGGTTATTTCTCTATTCACAATTTTTTAGACAAACAAAAGATCACCTTCGCACTCCTCAAAGATCTCCCTGATGTCAAGCATTGGTGGGAAACTTACAGGGAGAAAAGTTCCACAGAGGAGTCTAGAATATACGGGGCCGATCCCACTTGGGATTTTTTTGTGGATGCGGTAAAGGAACAGTATTACCCTGTTGGAAACAATGAGGAGCAGTACATGAGATGGACCACACTGTGGAAAGAGAGGGGAAAAGTAGTTCTGGATTTCACCAATACCTTCCATACCTTGCACACCAAGCTGGGTATCAAACACTCTGAGCGACATTTGGTTCTGAAATACCGTGGGGCTCTACATAGATACATCCAAACTGAAATTGATTTTTTGGACATCTCATCACTCAGTGATGCTTATCGATATGTTGTTAAAATCGAGCAGAAATTTAAGCACTAGAACATGTTACAGGTATGAAATAACTGAGAGGGGGGGGGTGAATCAGTTATTGTAAATTATTAACAATTTCTCTCAATTTTATCTTCGAATCATTAATCTTAATGGCAGCAAGTCTTTACTGTGAAAACCAGTGTTATAAACATGAAGCATATAGTATAAA